>JANUSC010000294.1:0-282384 GCA_025200525.1 Camellia lanceoleosa | reverse complement strand
AATGATGGCCCATTAATTTAGGGCAAGTTTGGTTAGAGAGACTATATAAGAGGGATTGTAATCTATTGCATTTTTAATTCAGGAATACATAGTTCCTAAACTAATTGGTTAAAAATGATATGTATCACATATTTATTTAGTCATAGGATTAGATGTCAATAAAAGAATATTTTCTTGAATCCCATATTTAGTTGAAATATTATGAAGAATGATAAATACTTAAAAGACTATTTTGTTCTTTTAAATTACTTACTAAAAACAAGATTGAATCTGACTTATTAACTTTATGGTAAATAACTCTTTACCCCCTTAAAATTTGGTCAAAGAACACGAAGACACCCTAGATTTTACTTTTGTGGCACTTAACCTCCTTTTGATAACTACCAAAGTGCAAATTGAACAGACGTGATTGAAAATATAAAAAGACAAAAATAACCTGAAATACTTTTAAACCTGTTAAATTAGTGATCACAATCACAATTGGCTACTCCTCTCTTTCTATCTTTATTCGTCTCTTTTCTTTTTTTTTTATATTTTCATCTTGCCCAGTTTTTTTTCTCTCTCGCCATATATGAATCCCTCTTGATATATACAATTATATACACAAACACACTTGAAACACAAATTGTCACGCCACCACGTGATGGACCCTCTATTTGTGTTGGTTGTGAGGACAAGCTGACAGACTCAATAGACAAATGAAGAAAAATACACAACCATTTTAAACCGAGATGCTGAGAAGATTCATTAAAGTTGATGGCAAGCACAAGCAACAACCAAAACTCTCTTAAGATTCTACTAACTGAGTGTATTTATTTATTTTTTTTTAACAAGCTTGCTAACAACCATTTTTGATACCATTTATTGCATTGCTTTTGCTCAAGATTTGGTTAATGTGAGCGAAGCAACAAAGAGTTCAAAATTTTAAATTAAGCACATATAGGGCTCTATTGCATTACCCTTTTGTGTCTCTGTTTTGTGAACCAAACATGCTCAAGCTTGTTTGTTGACTAAATTATTAAAAAAAAAATAAAAAAATACTAGAAACACATAATTTAAGTTTTACAATTCAACCACAATAATATAACAAACAAATTAATCTTAGTAAAGACATAACTTATCATGTCATTGTAGATAAAATTGTGGGTCTCAATATTTTTCCTAAATTCTTTGTTTTCCTTTGTCAATTTTGCCAACAAAATAAATTTTTTATTACATATCCAAAAACTATATGTACGTATATATATATATATATATTTAACTTCATTAGTGAATTAAGAACCACTAAAAGGTATGGAAAGCAGGGCATTTTTAGTTGTTAAAACAAACAAAACCAGTCATGAGAATTCCATAATCTTTCAAAATCAAAGCTTCTCCACCAGAAAAATCAAATACATTATGAGACATATAATGGTAGAGAAATTGAGGGACAAGGGAAAAACTTGTCTGCGTCAACAATCAAAAGAGAAATGGGCGAATGGAACTCTCTCAACTCCGGCCCATCTCATCTGCCATCACCTTCACAACCACCCGTGCGCCCTTTCTCTCTCAGAAACCCACCTGCTAATTTGGATGAATTGTGTCTTTACAAATTTAGAGTGAAGACAGGGTTATAATTGTCCATTAAGTGGTCAAATATGACAGAAGCAAAGCTTGCAATTCTTTATGGGAAATTCTACACACCTCATTATCTCAGTGAACACACTTAATTAAATATTATTTTAATGACAATTATATCCTAAACTAAAATGATCATAATGGACATCCACTAGCACTTATAATATTATATGAAAATATTTTATGTACACACCTTTAAAAAAATAATAATAATAAAAAATAAAAAAATAAAAATCTCAATACACAAATTTTAGTGGACAACATGATTCAGATCCTCCTTGAACTCCAAAGCCTAAACTAGGTATCCAAGAAAGAACTTCAAGTGCATCTGAAGATAGAACGATAAACCTTATTGAGGTTGTTATAATATTATTTTCATTTATTCAAATCAGATTGTGAGCATATTTTTAGAATTTTTTGAGAAAGAAGAGAAGAAAAAAAGAAAAAACTAAACTCTAACTTTTTTATTGTTGTCACTTTATTTGTTACACACTTTATATTCCTCTATTGCTTGCAAATCAATACTCTCATAACAACTCTTATATTGTTTTAATCTCTAAATTTATACTATATTAGTAATGAAAATTGTGGGAGCCGAATTTCCTTGGATCAATAGAGAAGAATGGACCAGTTTGGTCCATAACATAACCTCTATTCGGCATTGATCCCAATCAATTGAAGAGCTGAATAAAATAGCTAGCATTCTAACCAGTAGAACAAAGGCCGAGTAGAAGTACATGTAAAGGATCAGGGATAGGCCAGGCCCTAAGGCCCAAAGAGAATACTATAAATACAAGATCTTCAGCTTGAGAAAAGTATATGAGAACTAGTAAACTTAACTTAAGATACAAGTAATCAAGAGAGTATATACTGACTTATCTGTCGGAGTGCTAATTTCGACACCCCTGACCGGAGTGTTCATTCCTTTTCAGGTGACTAGCTGAAGATCACGAGCATCCCACGGGATCTGAAGAGTATTTCCAAACCACTTCCCTACAATTGGCGCCGTCTGTGGGAATACTCAAGAACATCCATGGCGGGCGTAACGAAGACCTCAAGAGTTCTTGGCGACACCACACAGAGAGACGACCTCACTCCAACAAACATGCTTGGACCGGAGACTATCGCCGCAAGACGCGCTTTGAACTTCGCCTAACCCTCGACTTCAGAGCATGAGACAATGCAAGCAATCATGGAACAAGCAAAGCAAAACGAACAGAGGTTGGAGAACATGATCGCTGAGAATGAACGTCTCCGTCAAGATTTGGCCTTGGAGGTGGCGAAGTCTGTGATACCCCTGTCCCGTAATATGCAAATTGATCCTTAATTTGAGTATGATTATGTGTTTAGCATGGTTTTATGTGTCATTATGTGTATACGTGTGATTTTGAAATTCTATCTCATTCCTTTGTAGGATTATACATGCGAATAATCTACTTTGGAAATTAAATTGAGGGACTTATCGGCCACAGACCCCGAAATTGATTACGCCATTGTGTTTGGCATAATTTTTAGAGCCTACGGTGAAATTTAATTGAAAATTGATTCTGGCCAATTTAAACTGATTAAATGGATGAATTAAAGGCCCAAATATTTTATTAGTGGGCCTTGTTGTGTTATAGCACTACACTCTCCTTGACTTATTTTTTTGAGTGCAAAAATCTGAGGATACAAGAGGGAGAGAGTGAGAGCCGGCTGTTAGAGAGAGAGGGGAGAGAGAATTGTGCTATTTTGACTCAAGCTTGGAGAATTTGAAGTCCATCTCTAAATTGGACCATAGATTGAAGGGATTAAGCTTCTAGGTAAGTGAACTCATGGATTTTTGTTGTAAATGTATAGATTCAAGTGTGTTTGATGATCAAGAACATGAGTTAGCTTGATGTTAAGGAAATTGAGTTGTTTGTGTTCAATTGATGGTCAATGAAGACATGCATGTATATAATTGTTGTAGAATTGCATAATCTAGCATGTATTGAGTTGAACGTGGAAGTAAAGGTGTTAAATCTTACATGCAAGCATGCTTTCGTTGTATTCCATGAGAATGAACACCATTTGTTTTGTTTGGGTTGGAAATGAGGTCAAAAATTAGCATGCATGTTTGAATAATTAAGAGATGAGCTTGAATGCATGATTTTACCATATTAGAATGAGTTTTGGGGCATGCATGTGAATTATTTGTAAATTGAGCCTCATTGAGTTGTAATTAGGGGTCTATACCATGTTAGGACAATTATATTTGAGATTTTGAGCCATTGCATGCAAGAATTGTAGTCGGAAAATTGTTTTGGAGCTCAAGAACACAATCTGGGAAATCCAGAATTTTTATGTCTGCTCAAGCGGGGGAATATCCACTCGAGCGGTGATTTCGAGCTCCCAGTATTTTGTTCTTGCAAGCATGGTGTCCGCTCGAGCGGGGAAGTTCATGCTCGAGCGTGGATCATGGAGGATGAACTTCCGCTCGAGCATCCTAGTCCACACTCGAGCATAAAAATGATGCATCCAGTACTTTTTGCAGACATGGCGTCCGCTTAAGCGGGAAAGTTCACGCTCGAGCGGGCAGCTATGTTGAGAGGCCTTCTGCTCGAGCTCTACATTGGACGATCGAGCGTAAATTTTGCCTATCTAGTACTTTTGCAGGTCTTAGGGAATTAAACTCGGCTCGTGAAGTTGGCGCTCGAGCAGGTACCCTGTTTTATGAAATTGTGTTTATGCGTTCTGTGTTTCGTTTTCCATTCTCTTTCACTTGTAAGCACTCTTAGGCGTATGTTAAGCATGGTAAATAAGTTAATAAGACTAGAATAAAGCCTAAAGAGGAATATGTGAATTAAAGAATAGATTGAGCTATTAGTGACCCTTTTGTGTTCGCAAAATGTGTGGGGTCAAGCTCCAGGGCAAATCCACAAGCCGATCACTGTGAGTAATATCGATATTCAAATGTTTGTGAATGTCCGATTGTTTATTCCCTTATAAGATTTATGAGTTGCTATTTGGAATTGTGGATGAAAGTCTGATATGAATAAATAAATGGACCAAAGGTAGTTTTGATAGAATTGAATGGACCGAAGGTCGTTTTGATAGGAATGCACGGACCGAAGGTCGTTTTGACATATATAAATGGACCAAAGGTCATTTTGACACATGTGAATGGACCAAAGGTCGTTTTGACTTATATGAAAGGACCAAAGGTCGTTTCGACTTATATGAATGGGCCGAAGGCCGTTTTGACATGAATGAGTGGGCCGAAGGCCGTTTTGAGATAAATAAGTGGGCCGAAGGCCGTTTTGACATGAATGATCAGGCTGAAGGCCGTTTTGATATAAATGAATGGGCCGAAGGCCATTTTGGGATGAATGGAAATCGAAATGGGCCAAAGGCCAGAATGTTGAAACTACAAGTCACTTGATTTGGAATTCGTATAGTTATATATATCTGCTAATTAGAAATATGAATTGGGTCCAAGGCCATTTGGAGCTTGTTGTTCTACATTGTTATGTATATTCTGTACATGATATTATTCACTGGGCTATCGCTCACGCTCATTCATGTGTTTGTAGGTGAGCCAAGAGAAACACCAACCCAGCCCCAGTGAAGTCTGTCAGGAACAACACGAGTTTTGGAGAGCCAGCCTTGTGTCTCACGCATGAGACCATCCTTGCCCTTTTATTATGTGCTTATGTTTTGTCTTGTTGGCAAGGGCCTTGTATATGTCTGCACATAGTCTGTTATAGGTTGACTCGTTTTGGATGATCCTGTCGGTAACGAATTTTGTGATACAGTACTTTTGATGTGGGTTATTAACGTATCTGTGTGTGGTTTGTTTGATGTGCATATAAGCATGACTCTATGGACAAAGTTTTAAATTTTTACTTCCGTTTGGCCCCTTTACTCTGATAAATTATGTATGTTTTGGTCTGAGGCCGTAGGTAATCACAGGATTACTGGCCGGTTATGTCCTTAACCCATAGGGGCGGGTTCGGGTCATGACAGAGTGGTATTAGAGCACGAGTTAATAACTCACACACTTGTCCAAAGGAGCAATAAGCGTCTAGACAAGATCTAGGATGCATTCATGTGATAAATACGAATTTGGAAGCATTGATTATATGCTTAAATGTTTGATATGAATAATCATATGTCATAAGTTGTGAACTACTTGCATTGCAAATTATCTGAATGTATGTGCTTCTTAGCATATGCACACTTGTGTATCATTTGTATAAAATGTAATGCAAGTTTAATCAGATGGTGAGAACCAGAGGTGATGAAATAGAGGAGTCCTCTACTGCCAGGATGGATAGAATGGAAAGATTGATCCAAGAAATGGCAGAAGCTTTGAGACAGCAACAGGAGTGGCAACAACAATGGCAGCAACCACACCCGCCACCTCCACCTCAGGCACCACCCGTGCCAATAATCAGAATGATGACCGGATTATAGCTCTCACCAAGGAATTCAAGAAAATGAAGCCACCGATTCCATGGGGGATTAGATCCGATGAAGGTGGAGGCGTGGGACCCCGGCATTGAGAAGTTGTTTGAAGTGTTCCTGTTCAGAGACTTCGAGAAAGTGCTTCTAGCCTCTTTTATGCTAGAAGGCGAAGCAAGAAGATGGTGGATGTTGATGCGAGAAAATCATAAAGATGTGGATTGGGTAAAATTTTTGGAGATCTTTTATGACAAGTACTTTTCACAATGTGTTCGGGATAGGAAAGTTTGAGTTCATGGAAGTCAAGCAAGATAGCATGATGGTGAGTATGAAGCCAAGTTCGAATTGGCTAGGTTTGCACCACACGTGATTGACATCGATTATAAGAAGGCAAGACACTTTGAAGGTGGACTTCGCAGTGACATCCTAGAGAGGGATAATGTCCTTGAGTTGGAAACTTACATTGGGGTGCTTGACCGAGCCATCATATCGAAGGCTAATATAGCTAGGCAAGCTTAGCCAGTAACAGAATGGAAGGGTAATATAAGGGAAGGCTTCTTTTCAAAGAAGAAATTCATGAAAAGCAAAATCGGCTCCTCAACTACTTCAAGTTCTTCCGAGACCTGCTCCCATGTGCAACATGTGTAGCAAAAGGCACCTTGGAGTCTGTTACAGTACATCGAGAACTGTTTCAAATGTGAAACAAGGGCACATAGCCTGAGAATGTAATCAAAATAGTGGGAAACTAGCAATTGGTTCAATGCATCGGTTCCAAAGCCAGAAATACTTTGAAATCTGCTACTATTGGGGAGATAGTGAGACAGGGAGAGTTTTGCACTTGTTCCAGGCGATACGGAATGCCAATGCCGTTGTCTTGGGTACCATATCAATATGTAATCAGGATGCCTTTGTACTAATTGACTCGAGATCAACACACTCATTTGTGACATACATTTGCATCTAGATGAATAGACCCTAGAGTTATTGCCATATTTGTTGTGTGTATACTGCTCCATCGGGGTGCGTGTTATGTGACTATACATATATCGGTTTTGTGACATGCATATTGAGGATGTTACCTTATATGTAGATTTATTGCACTTGTACTTTAGACATTTTGATGTAATTTTGGGCATGGATTGGTTGACCAAGTATTGTGCCACTATAGATTGTGTGACAAAAAGAGTTGTATTTAAACCACCAGAACAAAAAGAAATTGTGTTTGTGGGTAATGGGGTAATGCCTTCACCTTATTTGATAGCTGCAATGAAAGCATGTAAATTAATCAAGAAGGGGTGCCAGGGTTATCTGTGCTATGTGCTAACTGAACAATCTGTGAATGTTGAATTGAATGATATTCCTATTGTTAGAGAATTCCCAGATGTGTTCCCAAATGAATTACCAAGGGAATTGGTAGACAGGGAGATAGAGTTTACTATTGAGACTGTGCCAGGCACCCAGCCTATTTCTAAGGCTCCCTACAGAATGGCTACCGCTGAAATGAAAGAGTTGAAAGAACAATTGCAAGATCTACTTAATAAGGGGTTTATCCGACCTAGCACTTTGCCTTGGGGTGCACCGGTACTGTTTGTGAAAAAGAAGGACGGTACTTTGCGTCTGTGCATCGACTATCGGGAATTGAATAAGGTAATAGTAAAGAACAAATATCCCCTATCCCGTATTGATGATTTATTTGACCAGTTACAGGGATCGCAGGTGTTTTCTAAGATTGATTTGAGATCCGGGTATCATCAACTGAAAGTTAAGGCAGAGGATGTCGAGAAAACAGCATTCAGAACGAGGTATGGTCATTTTGAGTTTCTTGTTATGCCATTTGGAGTGACTAATGCTCCGGTAGCATTTATGGACCTAATGAATAGAATTTTTAAAACCTACCTTGACGAGTTTGTTGTGGTCTTCATCGATGATATTTTGATATACTCTAAAGATAGACTTGAACATGAGTATCACTTGAGGACTGTTTTACAAATACTTCGGGAAAGAAAATTATTTGCTAAACTAAAGAAATGTGAGTTTTGGTTGGATGAGGTTGTTTTCTTAGGGCATGTGATCAACAAGGAAGGAATTTCAGTGGACCCGCAGAAAATAGAGGCAATTGTGAACTGGCCTACACCAACTAATGTGACAGAAGTCCGTAGCTTCATGGGCTTAGCCGGGTACTACAGGTGGTTTGTGAAAGATTTTTCGAAACTAGCTGTGCCTCTTACCCAATTGACACGTAAAGGGCAACCATTTGAATGGAACAGTGAAAGAGAATTAGCCTTTCATGAATTGAAGGTGAGATTGACTACTGCACCGATTTTGACATTACCTACAGGTATGGAAAATTTTGTAATTTTCAATGATGCATCTTATAAAGGTTTGGGTTGTCTGTTAATGCAGAACGGAAAGGTTATTGCTTATGCCTCTCGACAATTGAGGCCACATGAGAAGAATTATCCAACACATGACCTAGAGTTGGCCGCGGTTGTTTTTGCTTTGAAAATCTGGCGGTATTATTTGTATGAGGCAAAGTGTGAAGTCTACATAGATCATAAGAGCCTGAAATACTTCTTCACGCAGAAAGAGTTGAATATACGTCAGAGAAGATGGCTGGAACTGATAAAAGACTACGATCTAGAGATTGATCACCGGAAAGCTAATCTGATGGTGATGCTTTAAGCAGAAAATCAACAGGGAGTATGGCTTGCTTGCTTACTGAGCAGAGAGAGATTTTGCAAGACTTTGAAAAGTCTGAAATTGAAGTGGTGGTACGTGAACAGGGCGGATTGGTAGCCGCCATTACTGAAGTGGCGATCATTGATGAAATCAAGCGAAGCGAAAGATGATGAGTTCCTCAAGAAAGTGATTTAATTTGAGACAAGCTGAAAAACGAAATTGACATTGAAAACGAAATGTTGAAATTACAGAACCGTATATGTGTCCCTGATATCCTGGAACTAAAGAAGAGGGTCTTAGATGAAGCCCATAGATCCGTATTTGCTATGCATCCGGGCAACAATAAAATGTACCGGGATTTGAAACAAACCTATTGGTGGCCTAAGATGAAGAAAGAGATTGCAGAATATGTGTCCAAGTGTCTTCAGTGTCAGCAAGTTAAGACTGAACATCAGAAACCAGGCGGTCTACTTCAACCTCTCCCTATTCCCGAGTGGAAGTGGGAACATGTGACTATGGATTTTGTCGTTGGCTTATCTCAGGCTTCTCGAGGTATGGATTCTGTTTGGGCAGTAGTTGATAGACTAACTAAATATGCACATTTTCTGCCTGTCAAAACTACATTTACTGCTTATAGGTTGGCTACCATTTATGTTGATGAGATTGTCCGTTTACACGGTGTTCCAGTATCTATTGTATTGGATAGAGATCCGAAATTGGTGTCTAGATTGTGGAGGAGTTTGTAGGAAGCTATGGGAACGGAACTAAGATTCAATACTGCATTCCACCCACAGACAAATGGGCAGTCAGAACGAACGATACAAACTTTGGAAGATATGCTTCGCATGTGTGCTTTAGATTTTCAGGGGAGTTGGGAAGACTATTTGCCACTTGCAGAATTTGCTTATAATAACAGCTTCCACTCCAGCATTGGTATGGCACCATACGAGGCTTTATATGGTAGGAGGTGTAGATCACCTATTTGTTA
Organism: Camellia lanceoleosa; assembly: GCA_025200525.1. Lineage (NCBI taxonomy): Eukaryota > Viridiplantae > Streptophyta > Magnoliopsida > Ericales > Theaceae > Camellia > Camellia lanceoleosa. Next base: position 272,675 of record JANUSC010000294.1, on the reverse strand, counting down.
GACAAAGGTCGGGGATAGAGCTTTGCTTGGGCCAGAAATTGTACAAGACACTTCTGAGAAAATCAAGACTATTCGCCAAAGGCTCAAAACAGCTTAGGATCGACAAAGGAATTATGCAGACGTTCGGAGAAGACCTCTTGAGTATGAGGTTGGTGACCATGTGTTCATCCGTGTTTCTCCGATGAAAGGCTAAGTTAGATTTGGGAAAAGGGGCAAGTTGTCGCCTCGTTACATTGGGCCATTCCAGATTTTGGAGAGGCTTGGTCCAGTCACCTACAAAGTTGCCTTGCCACCGGGATTCAAGCAAATCCATAATGTGTTTCATGTGTCAATGTTGAGGGGCTACCTCCGAGACCCGTTGCATGTGATTGATTATCACCGGATAGCCATTGATGAGAATATAGAATACGCCGAATGGCCGGAAAGAATTGTCGACCGACAAGTGAAAGAATTGAGAAACAAATCCATCCCAATGGTGAAAGTGGAATGGAAAGAGCACTATGGGACGGATGCGACGTGGAAAAAAGAGGAGGAAATGCGTCTACGCTATCCACATTTGTTTCCCGACGAAGGTAAATTAAGTTTGGAGGACCAAACTTCCTAAAGGGGGGAAGACTGTGATATCCCTGTCCCGTAATATGCAAATTGATCCTTAATTTGAGTATGATTATGTGTTTAGCATGGTTTTATGTATCATTATGTGTATGCGTGTGATCTTGAAATTCTATCTGTTCACCGTAGGATTATTTGTCTGAATAATCTACTTGGAAATTAAATTGAGGGCCTTATCGGCCACAGAACCCGAAATTGATTACGCCATTGTGTTTGGCATAATTTTTAGAGCCTACGGTGAAATTTAATTGAAAATTGATTCTGACCAATTTAAACTGATTAAATGGATGAATTAAGGGCCCAAATATTTTATATTAAAATATTTTATTAGTGGGCCTTGTTGTGTTATAGCACTACACTCTCCTTGACTCATTTTTTTGAGTGCAAAAATCTGAGGATACAAGAGGGAGAGAGTGAGAGTCGGCTGTTAGAGAGAGAGGGGAGAGAGAATTGTGCTATTTTGACTCAAGCTTGGAGAATTTGAAGTCCATCTCTAAATTGGACCATAGATTGAAGGGATTAAGCTTCTAGGTAAGTGAACTCATGGATTTTTGTTGTAAATGTATAGATTCAAGTGTGTTTGATGATCAAGAACATGAGTTAGCTTGATGTTAAGGAAATTGAGTTGTTTGTGTTCAATTGATGGTCAATGAAGACATGCATGTATATAATTGTTGTAGAATTGCATAATCTAGCATGTATTGAGTTGAACATGGAAGTAAAGGTGTTAAATCTTACATGCAAGCATGCTTTTGTTGTATTCCATGAGAATGAACACCATTTGTTTTGTTTGGGTTGGAAATGAGGTAAAAAAATTAGCATGCATGTTTGAATAATTAAGAGATGAGCTTGAATGCATGATTTTACCATATTAGAATGAGTTTTGGGGCATGCATGTGAATTATTTGTAAATTGAGCCTCATTGAGTTGTAATTAGGGGTCTATACCATGTTAGGACAATTATATTTGAGATTTTGAGCCATTGCATGCAAGAATTGTAGTTGGAAAATTGTTTTGGAGCTCAAGAACACAATCTGGGAAACCCGAAATTTTGATGTCCCCTCGAGCGGGGGAATGTCCGCTCGAGCGGTGATTTCGAGCTCCCAGTATTTTGTTCTTCGAGGCATAGTGTCTGCTCGAGCGGGGAAGTTCACGCTCGAGCGCGGATCATGGAGGATGAAGTTCCGCTCGAGCGTCCTAGTCCATGCTCGAGGGTAAAAATGATTCATCCAGTACTTTTTGCAGACATGGCGTCCAGTCGAGCGGGAAAGTTCACGCTCGAGCGGGGAGCTATGTTGAGAGGCCTTCCGCTCGAGCTCTACATTGGACGATCGAGCGTAAATTTCGCCTATCCAAGATTTCTTTTGCAAGTTTAGGGGTCCGCTCGAGCGGGGAAGTTGGCGCTCGAGCGGGTACCCTATTTTCTGAAATTGTGTTTATGCATTATGTGTTTTGTTTTCCGTTCTCTTTCACTTGTAAGCACTCTTAGGCATATGTTAAGCATGGTAAATGAGTTAATGAGACTAGAATAAAGCCTAAAGAGGAATATGTGAATTAAAGAACGGATTGAGCTATTAGTGACCCTTTTGTGTTCGCGAAATGTGTAGGGTCAAGCTCCAGGGCAAATCCACAAGCCGATCACTGTGAGTAATATCGATATTCGAATGTTTGTGAATGTCCGATTGTTTATTCCCTTATAAGCTTTATAAGTTGCTATTTGGGATTGTGGACGAAAGTCTGATATGAATAAATAAATGGACCAAAGGTTGTTTTGATAGAATTAAATGGACCGAAGGTCGTTTTGATAGGAATGCACGGACCGAAGGTCGTTTTGACATATATGAATGGACCAAAGGTCGTTTTGACACATGTGAATGGACCAAAGGTCGTTTTGACTTATATGAAAGGACCAAAGGTTCGCGCTTATATATATTGGAGGAAGTCAAGGCCGCTTTGACATGAAATGAGAGGGCCAAGGCGTTGGATATAAATAAGTGGGAAAGCCGTTTTGACATAAATGTTCGGGCGAAGGCGTTTGACTTATAAATGAATAGGCCGAAGGCCATTTTGGCATGAATGAAAATCAGAATGGGCCAAAGGCCAGAATGTTGAAACTACAAGTCACTTGATTTGGAATTCGTATAGTTATATATATCTGCTAATTAGAAATATGAATTGGGCCCAAGGTCATTTGGAGCTTGTTGTTCTACATTGTTGTGTACATTCTGTACTTGATATTATTCACTAGGCTATCGCTCACGCTCATTCATGTGTTTGTAGGTGAGTTAAGAGAAGCAGCAACCCAGCCCTAGTGAAGTTTGTCAGGAACAACACGAGTTTTGGAGAGCCAGCCTTGTGTCTCACGCATGAGACCATCCTTGCCCTTTTATTATGTACTTATGTTTTGTCTTGTTGGCAAGGGCCTTGTGTATGTCTGCACATAGTCTGTTGTAGGTTGACTCGTTTTGGATGACCTTGTCGGTAATGAATTTTCTGATATAGTACTTTTGATGTGGGTTATTAACATATCTGTGTGTGGGTTGTTTGATGTGCATATAAGCACGGCTCTATGGACAAAGTTTAAAATTTTTACTTCCGTTTGGCCCCTTTACTCTGATAAATTATATACATTTTGGTCTAAGGCCGTAGGTAATCAGGATTCTTGGCGGTTATGTCCTTAACCCATAGGGCGGGTTGGTCATGACAAAGTCCAAACAAAATTGTACACAAGATCCGAACGACCTCGAGGCGGTGGTCGGCGACCTCGAGCCCAATATCAAGACACTGATAGCGACTCCGATTCATTATCCCCGGAGCCCAAGAAAAAGGGACGACCCGAAACTTCCAGTTCCTCTAAAGAGAGTCCACGTATAAGGCATAAGCGAAGACGAAACATTTAAGATAAAGAAGACCAGCATGATCCCTTCGTGTGACGGATCGCAAGAGCGGTTCTACTCAAAAAATTCAAAGCTCCGTCGTTCACTCTTTATGATGGAAAATCAGACCCCACCGATCACATCCGTCACTACAAGCAAGTCATGACATTGCATGCAGACAACGAGGCCCTTATGTGCCAAATATTCCCCAGCAATTTGGGCTCATTGGCTGTCAGGTGGTATTATAAATTGGAGCCGGCTTCGATCAAAAGCTTTCATCAATTACAGAAATCCTTCAGGACTAGATTCATCACCAATGAGGTCCAGCCGAAACAAGCCGACTTTCTCTGGGCAATGCAGATCCAGCTAGGAGAAACACTAAGAGCGTACTCGGCACGCTATTGGGAGTGCTTTAATCTTGTTGATGATGCTTGCAACAACTCCATGGCCATCATCGCCTTCAAAATGGGTTTGCATCCTAACAGTGCTCTCCGCAGCTCCCTGACTAGACGACCCCCAAAAGTGGTCTGATCGCTGATGAAGAAAGTTGAGGAATACTGCAAAGTGAAGAATGACGCCTTGCGGGTTAAAGCTGGAAACGTGGCCAACAAAACGGCCCCTTCAGAAATTGCTCAGCCGTTAAATTCTGTACCACCTCAGAGCCCTGAACCACGACATTGGGCCAAATGAGACAAGAGATGGGATTCTCTCCGACCAAGCGACCAATGCTCCCATTGAGCAAATGAACAACTGCAAGTTGATAGCAGGTGCTCAAGGCGCGCCGACAAGAAATATATGGAGTTGACAGAGCTGATCAGTGCGGTTATGTCCAAAGTCCAACACCTTCCGTTCTTCAAATGGCCGTCCAAAATGGTGGGACCTCCCAACACGAGAAGACGGGATAGACGGTGCGAGTATCACAAGGACCATGGCCACGATATTGAGAGTTGTTATGCATTGAAGGACCATCTGGAGGAATTGGTACAAGATGGTAGGCTACAACAGTATGTCCAAAAAGGAAACTCAACCAAAGCAATAGCCTTGAGACAGGATTCCCCTCGGCTGGGCGTGATCCACATGATATACAGCCTGCCAATGTCATCCGCGGTGCATACAATTCAGTCAAATCCCGACCCTCAAAATCAACTCACTCTGACAAAACGGCCCCATGAAGCTGGGAGCATTGCCTTTGATGATTCAGATTTGGCCAGAGTGACATTTCCCTACATCGATCCCTTGGTAATTGAGTTACACGTAAACCGATTCACCGTTGAGCGAGTACTCATTGATCCAAGGAGTACATCGGAGATTATGTATTACAAGACATTCACAAAGCTCGGCTTCTCCGAATCGGATCTTTCTCTAGCCCCTTATCTACTATTTGGTTTCAACGCCAATCCAGAATACCCATTAGGAAAAATCACACTACCCATTCGAGCGGGCTCCCGAACAGTGGATGTGGAATTCTTGGTCGTCAAGCTGCCATCGCCGTATAATCTCATCATGGGGCGAACTTGGTTGCATTCTATGCAGGCCGTGCCAAGCACCTATCATCAGCTACTACGCTTCCCGACAGAGCGTGGCATTAAGCAAATCCGTGGCTCACACAAGTCGGCACAAGCATGCTATCTCCTTGCTGGAAAAACGCCAAAGGAGTTGCAAGTGAATTCTATTGAGGTGTCGGATCAGGAGAACCTCGACGATGTTAGGCAGCCTCCAAGTGAAAAGGCCACGAAAGCCCTAGATCGAGTTGAAATCGATGGAAAAACGCCAAAGGAGTTGCAAGTGAATTCTATTCCATAGCATTTTTTTAAACCACTCAAGTTGAGTTCATATAATCTAGCAACTACTCCATTTATGTCCAATTAGTGTTATAATGCAATCTATTTTGTTTGTCTTTGTGCCCCTTATTTGTTGATTTGTTTGCCTATTTATTTGACATTTGTTCCACGTCACTTCTCTAAACTACCCAAGTTTGATTCATCCACATCTTCTCTAAATCACCTAAGTTCAAATTATATAATTTAAAAGCTACTTTATACATAACCAATTGATTTTATGTTAGATGTCTCAAATAATTCTAACAGGTTATGTTGCGTTTATCCTCGAATAATTCTAACAATTTGTTCTCCCTTGAGTCTCGGCGATATAGTTCTCTAACGATCACTATAGTGTTTATTCTTATAAAATGTTTTTTTTTTTTTTTGAAATATTAAGATTTTTTAATTTAGTAATTTGAATTATTTTTTTCAATATAATCGAAAATATATATGTGATTTACAAGTATCATGTGAATGCTAATATTATTAATAGGTTTTGTAGAACTAAAAATACAAAATAGTAACATTAATGATGAGTTGTTAAATGACACCACTGATTGAAATTCCTAACTACGCCACTGGTCTTGATCCCCATCACTGGCAGAGGTTTCATTCGGCCTCCATCTTCGTTGATGTTGATCTCCATAGTTGGTGATGAACTCTTATCGCGTGTCATCTCGTCATCTCATTGTTTCATATCACCAATGGATGCCTCCATCTTTGTCAGTGTTGATCTTCATTGTCGAACTTGACCTCTCGTCTCTCGTCGTTCTTTTAAATTCATCAAATTAGTTATGTTCATAAATACAGAGTTGAATAAACTTAATGTGTACAATAATTTATATACAAAAGATAAATAAAACTAACTTAAAATGTTCAATTTTTCATGTATGAATATTTAATATTTAGTCAATTTTAATAATTTAAATATTTGGTCAATCTTAATAATTTGAACAAAATTGTTTTGTTCAAATATAAATAATCGAACATTCTGTTAAAGTTCAATTCTGGTTATCCGAACACAATGAACAAACTAACATTCCCAACATACGAATAAGATAAATAAAAAATAAAAAAAAAATCTAAGTTACAAACTAACATTTTCAATGTTCAAATCAAGTTTTCAATATTTATATCAGAACCAACCATCTTAGTGTCATCCATGGTATGTAAATCTTCAAAACTAATTGATTTCAATATTCTTAAACCCTAAATCTTCAAAGGCAATAATAGTTTGAATTTAAAAAATAAGTATAATGGAAAAGAGAATGAAGTGAGCTAATTGATAATGAATTATATCATAAATGTATGTTAATGGTGAAGATGATGAAGAAATACAATGTTTATACTCTAAACCTTATAGGAATGATGGTGTGTGAAGAGAATTTTCTAATTTTAAATATGAAAATTTTGAATTGGTAGAATACATCTCATGTTGTCTTTAATGGTCATTTCATTGGAGGATATTATTAGAATGTAAATTTGATCTATTAATGGTGTACACTAAGAGTAATAGTGGTGTGTAAATAGAACTACCCTTCTTTACCATGCAAACTCTCAATACACATCACAAATATGTTTCGATATAAATTTCTAAACAATTATCAAATGTTCAGATTTAAAGTTATGAACAAAAATAAATTATTTAAATATATAACTCATTCAATTATTTATATCCAAACAACTGTTTTGTGTTCATAAATTTAATTCCAAACATTTGGGGTGTGTTTGGTAACGTTTTCAGCTTTTATATTTACAAAAATTTAAATTTTATTTTTTCTTTATTTTTAGAAAAACATAAATTACAAACGCGTTTGGTAATTGCAAAAATATTTTAAAAATTTTAAAAATATAAAAAAGAGTGGGAAATGGCAAATGGTGGCAAGTGGCGGCGGAAGACGGTGGTGGAAAGTAGTGACGGTGGGTGGCGGGTAGCTGGTGGTGGTGGGTGGGTGACGGTGGCGAGTGGTAGCAAGTGGGCGGTGGTGGTGGTGGTGGTGGTGGTGGTGGCGGCGGGTGGCGAGTGGTGGTGCAGGTGGGTGGCGGATGGCGGGTGGTGGTGGGTGGATGGTGGGTGTGGTGGTGGTGTTGGGTGGTGGCGGGTGGGTGGTGGTGGTGGATGGGTGGGTGACGGTGGTGGGTGGTGGGAGGTAGTGAGTGGGTGGTGGTAGTGGTGGCGGGTGATGGGTGGTAGTGGCAAGTGGGTGGCAGATAGCGGGTGGGTGGTGGTGGTGGTGGCGGTGGCGGTGGGTAGGTGTGTGGTGGTGGTGGTGTGAGTGGATGGTGATGGTGGTGGTGGGCATGTGGTGGTGGTGGTGGATGGCGGTGGGTGGTGGTGGTGGTGGTGGTGGTGGTGGGTGGGTGGGTGGGTGGGTGTGTGGTGGTGGTGTGGTGAGTGGGTGGTGGTGGTGGTGGTGGTGGTGGCGGTGGTGGTGGCAGGGTGGGTGTGGATGGTGTGGTAGTGGGTGGTGGTCGGTGATGATGGTGGGTGGGTGGGTGATAGTGGCGGGTGGTGGGTGGTGGTAGGTGGTGGTGGTGGTGGTGGTGGTGGTGGGTGGTGGTGGTGGGTGGCGGATGGATGGTGGTGGTAGGTCTTTGGCAAGTAAGTGGCGGGTGGTGGTGGTGGTGGTGATGGGTGGGTGGGTGGGTGGTGGTGGGTGGTAGTGAGTGGGTAGTGGTGGTGGTAGGTGGGTGGCAGTGAGTGGTGGGTGATGGTGGTAGTGGTGGTGGTGGTGGGAGTGGTGGGTGGTGGTGGTGGGTAGTGAGTGGTGGTAGCAAGTAGGTGTGGTAGTGGGTGGTGGTGAATGGATGGCGGTGGTGGGTGGTGGTGGTGGTGGTGGTGGTGTGGCGTAGGGGTTGGTGGTGGTGGTGAGTGGGTGGCAGGTGGGTGGTGGGTGGTGGTGGTGGCGAGTGGTGGTGGCAGGTGGTGGTGGTGGGTGGGTGGTGGTGGCGGAAGACGGTGGTAGAAAATGGTGGCTGGTGGTGGCTAGTGTTGGGTGGTAAAAAAAAAAAAAAAAAAAAAAGAAAACTTAAAACTTAAAATGGAAACACATTTTTTGGCCAAATTTATAAACTGAGACTACTGATTTATAAACCAAAAATTTTACCAAACAAGTTTTTATTTGAGTTTTTTTAAATTTTTGTAAATATAAACAGAAAACTGAAAACGTAAGTGTTACCAAACGGCACCTTGATATTTGTTCAAAAATTTATATTCGAAAATATATGTGGTGTTTATGAGAACTTGTGCAAATAGAATTACCCTTCTTTATGCGGCGCATGTAATACATGCACTGCTAAGTTTGATGGAAATGCCCTGTTGCAGTTTGGAGCAAGCGTCCATCCGTTGTAGTGGAATCGGTAAGTAAATGCAGGGGAAACACAAAGAAGGCTGAGGTTTATAAAAGTCGTACAGAGGCGGATGGACTGCTGGCGACCTAGAGATTCAAGGGTAGTGGTGAGGAAGACGAGGCAGAGAAGGTTATCACACCTGGGTATATGAATAGTTTGAGTGGGGATACCGTTCATAGGCCTGGAATAAATATCGAGGTTGTATTGGATAAAGCCCAATTGAATTTTGGTTTAAGCAAGCCCAATAATAATCAAATGAATATTGGTTTAAGCAAGCCCAATAATAATTCTTTGGCTTTGGATCAGACCCATAACAGTTGTTCAGTGGATCAGGCCCAAGGCAAAAACTTTTCAATGTTGTATGGGGCTCAACTTGGTGGGTTGTTGTCAAAAAGGGGATCAAACTCAAATCGAGCTCAATCCCAAATTAGGGTTCTAGGTGTTGTTGGTTCGGGAAAGGGGAAAAAGGGAGGGATGGTTCGTCAAAGGCAAAGGATTGTATCAAGAGGTGGAGGATCATCATCCATGGCGAATTGGCATAAGGGTCCGGCATTCCGTGTGGCAGCATCCGTTCTGTTACGGTCGAAATCACTCGGTCAGCGTACATCCAAGAATAATGACCTCATTGCAGAGGCGGTGGAAACTGTCAATCTGGGTAAAGTCTTGGGTATTGATTTTTTAGGCAATGAAGATGAGGCGGTGCAAAGAATTGTCGAGCTTGAAGTGGAGGATGCAAGCAAAGTAGCACAGGCTGCTGATGGTGTTTGATCGTAAGCACCCATTAGTTGGAGGCTAAGGTGTTTATCTATTTTTAATGAAGCTTTTGTCTTGGAATATCAGGGGTCTTGGGCGATCTGAGAAGCGACGAAAAATTAGAAATATAGTCCAGGAAAGGACGGTTGATGTTCTATTTCTGCAAGAAACGAAAAAGGCTGGAGTGTTCGAAGAGCTGGTTAAGTCTATTTGGCCATATGATGATATGGAGTATAAGTGAGTTGATGCAGATGGTCTTTCTGGTGGTATTTTGTGTGTTTGGAAGGCCAGTGTGTTTTCACTTGCTAAGTGTTGTAGTACAGGGAACTTCATAATTCTTTCAGGTACGATTCTTCCCTATTTCAATTGTGCCTTCATTAATGTTTTTGCTCCAAATGATGTAGCGGAAGAGTCGTCTAGAATGCCTTGCGGAATTTAAAGTCACAGTTCATAGATCCTTGGTGCTTAGGGGGGGACTTTAATGAGATTAGAAGTATGGGGGAAAGGAAGGGGTGTATAAGAAGAGATGAAGGGATGAAGGATTTTAATAAATTTATTAAGGGAGTTGAACTTTGTGATGTACCCATGCAAGGTAGACAATTTACATGGAGTAACTAAAGTGTGAGGGGTAGTTGGAGTAGAATAGATAGAATCTTACTCTCACCAGAGTGGTTGGAAAAGTATAACTTTACGCTATGGGGTCTTCCAAGAGGGCTTTTTGATCATTGCCCTCTTCTTCTAATGGAGGATAGCAGGGATTGCGGACCTAAGCCATTTCGGTTCATTAACGCTTGGATTTTGCATCCCCAGTTTTTGTCAGTTATGAAGTCTTCTTGGGTAGCATCAGAAGTTAAAGGTTGGGCTGGTTATGTTATTCTAGCGAAGCTTAGAAATCTTCGATGGGATTTAAAGAAATGGAATAATGAAGTGTTTGGGAATGTGGCACATTCGGTGAAGGTCGCTGAATCTGATCTACATAATCTTGATTTATTGGTTGAATCAAGGAAGTTATCCGATGCTGAAGTAGATCGAAGGAGACAGCTTAGAAACGAAGTTTGGTCGTTGAACAAGAAACAAGAATGGTTGTGGCTCCAGAAGTCCAGGTTGAATTGGAGTATGAAGGGGGACAGGAACACAAGGTTTTTCCATATTGTGGCGTCTAGGAGACAAAGCACAAATTTGTTAAATTCTGTATCTGTGGGAGGGGTGTTGTATGAGGACCCGCAAATAGTGAAGCTTGAGCTCTTTAACCACTTTAAGCATGTGCTTTTTAAACAATGGAGGATTAGGCCTAAGATTTTTGGTCGGTTTAAATCTGTTGGTAATGACTGTGTAGCGGATGGTCTTGAAGCAAGATTCACAGAGGAGGAGGTGTGGGTTGCTGTTAAGAGTTGTGATGGGAACAAAGCTCCTGGTCTTGACGGTTTTAACCTACTGTGTTTTCAAAAGTGCTAGAAGGTCCTTGAGACTGATGTTTTAAAGTTTTTCATTGGGTTTCATGAAAATGGAAAATTGGTAGGTGGTGTTAATAGTTCCTTCATCACTCCTATTCCTAAAGTTAAGGAACCAGTTAGCATTTCAGAGTATAGGCCAATTAGTCTCATTGGCTCTTTGTATAAAATCCTTGCTAAAGTTCTCACTAATAGATTGAGGCAAGTGATCTCTAAGGTAATTAGGGAGGCTCAATCCGCTTTCCTTGGGGGGAGGAACATTTTGGATGGGGCCTTGATTGCTAATGAAGTAGTTGACTGGTGGAAGAGGAGTGGTCAGTCATGTTTGATTTTGAAACTAGTTTTCGAAAAAACCTATGACTCTGTGAGTTAGGATTGCCTACTATCTATGATGAGTAGGTTTGGGTTTGGAACGAGTTGGAGAAAATGGATTCAGGAGTGTGTATGTACTTCTAAAATTTCCGTACTAGTTAATGGGTCTCCTACGGCGGAGTTTAATCCTTAAAAAGGTCTTAGGCAGGGAGATCCCTTGTCACCTTTCCTCTTTAATCTGGTACCAGAGGGCTTAAACATGTTAATTCAAAGGGCAGGTGAAATAGGGCTCATCATAAGAGCAGTTATTGGCCAGAATGGGTCAAGCACAACTGTCTCACACCTACAGTTCGCTGATGATACTATAATCTTTTGCAAAGATGATGTGGGGGAGGTTATAGCAATAAAACAAACCTTGAGATGTTTCTAGTTAGTCTCAGGGTTGAAAATAAATTTTCATAAAAGCTATGTATGTGGAGTTGGTGTGTCTGAGCAGGTGGTGAAGAACTGTGCTGGTCTACTCAACTGTCGAAATCAAAGCCTTCCTTTAGCTTATCTTGGTTTGCCTTTTGAAGCCAACCCTAGGTTGAAGAAAACTTGGAAACTAGTCATTGATAAAGTTAGGGCCAAGTTAGCAACTTGGAAAAGGAAACTACTTTCTTTTGGTGGTCGTCTAACTCTCATCAGGTTTGTTTGTCTAGTCTACCTGTGTACTATTTATCCATTTTTAAGATGCCTCAATATGTGATCAAGACAATTGATTGTTTGAGGGCTGCTTTCTTATGGGAAGGGTCCGAGTTAAGGAGGAAGATTCATCTAGTTAAATAGGAGGAGATTACTAAAAGAAAAGATCAAGGTGGGTTGGGAATTAGAAGGATAAAGGATGTGAATGAATGTCTTCTAGCTAAATGGTGGTGGAGATTTGTAACGCCCTCAAAATAATACATAAAACCCAACAATTTAGACATGCTTTGACATAAGAGAATAAAACATTCTTCCATTTATCAGAGTATTCTTACAAAAGATATTACATGTTAACAATAAAACTAAATGTCCTGCGGGCTTATAACTTTCCAAGCCAACACATGGATACAAAAAGTTGAGTACTAACTCAAATACATATTAAGCCCCTGGCTTGAATTTACATGTAATATCAAAATAACCAAAAGAACGAAAGAAGCCTTCAACTCTCAGAACCTCCCAAGCTAAGTCCTTGGAGGTGGCATATCACCTAGACCTAAAAATGAAGTCCCATATAGGGTGAGCCAAAGCCCAGTAGAAATATACTAAACCAAATATAAACAATGACTAAAACAATAGCATTTGATAGATGGTTAACACTTATAAACCAATTATATCACAGCACAGTTCCATGACATTTATGTCCATGTTACGTTCCACTTTCTTTTACTTATTCAAATCATTTCATAAACATGGCTCAAAACCTGGCCAAACAATTAATAGGAATACATTCCTTATTAAACATTTCTTTTATTCACAATTCAAATGAGTCTACAACTCATATTACAAGAACTTCCAATATCTCAATTTAATACACACATTTGCTGTATTAACATTTCAAGTGATACACATAATTGCTGTATCCATGGAGTCCATCCCCTATCTCCTCCCAAATAAGTTTGAGAGTCCATCCCCTATCTTCCCTCAAACCATGGAGTACATCCCCTATCTCCTCCCAAACCATATGCATATACAATGTATTTAACACTTGTCATACACAATAATCAATCAATACACGTATTTGCTATATTAATTCAACCGTCATATTCAATGACATATTCACTGTGATTAGTTTCAGTTTTCCCTAATCAACATACAGTGTCTACAACAATCAAGACTATCCTCCACCGATAGCCCAAAGCAGTTATTTCTAAACAGAAAATAAATGTATTAAACTAATACAATATCAGCAATTTCATCGGTGAGTGATAAATTAATCCAACTACACCATTCAATCCCATAATTTCCCAATTTCATGGATGTCAACTCAATTTCATATTTTCCCAAATTAATTATACTAATTAATTTATTTCGATAATTAGGGCATTTCCACCCTTTATCAAAAATCAACCCTAAGGTTCAATCTCCTCAATTTGACACTAATAATGCCATTTTTTAAATCTTACAAACACATGGAGTTTAATATATGAAAAACCCCCTTTTGTTAAATTACAAATTAAACCCTAACTTTTCCCAAAATTACCAAATATCACCAACTAATCAAAATGACCAAAATCAAAGACAAAGCTCATAAGATAGAGTAGGGTGTCCTTACCTCGAAATGAAGAGCTCAAATGGAGAAGATGATGAAAATCCAAAGTGCTCCAAACTCACAAATTTTCAAATTAAAAGGAAGCCCTCGCGATGGTTCTATCTTTCTTACAAAGAGACTAGGCTAGAAACTCAATGGAAGTAGATCAATCCCTAGAGAGAAGGTATTTAGAGAGAGAGGGAGCTCAGATCTAGGGTTTGCAAAATAAAAGAGATGAAAAAAATGAAGTGTTTCCCGCTGCTGTCTATTGATATAACACAGGCTCGCTCGAGCGAAGGATTGGTCGCTCGAGCGACCAGACACAAAGACAAACTCGCTCCAGCGAAGAAAGTCTCGCTCGAGCCAACAATGCAAAGCTTCAGGTCTGCAACCAGAAGCACGCTCGAGCGACATTATGCTCGCTCGAGCGAAGAACCTCAAAACATACACCTCACTCGCTCGAGTGAAGGAAGTCTCGCTCGAGCCAAGAAATGCAACTCTCAGGTCCAGAACTAGATGTAGACGCAAGCTTGAGCGAAGGACTTCTCGCTCGAGCCACCAGATACAAAACTCAACTCTCGCTCGAGCGAACAAACCCTAGCTCGAGCAAAGGATCCAAAACTAAGAGCTCGCTCGGGCGACAAAGTCCTCGCTCGAGCGAAGGCACCAAAATCTGGGCAGCAACCATTTGCTCCCAATCACACCCAACCTGTAATAAACCTGCCCAACACATCCTATAACTCATAAATAAGGAATTAAAGGATAACAACAAGATATAACAACAGCCAATACTACGGAACATAAGTCTGGAACAATGTACATAAAGGGGTAAAACTTGGGATCACTATAAGATTTGGTGTCGAAGATAAATCCTTGTGGAAGAGGGTTCTGTGTAGTAGGTACCAGTATAATGGTAGGAGATGGTTGCCTTTTCTTTGTTCTGCTAAATATCTCTCTAAGGTATGGGGTGGGATATTTAGTGTTGGCCAATCCAACCCTCAATTGAAGAGTATTTTTCTTGACAATGTTAAGCTGGTAGCGGGATATGGGGGCAGACTCAGTTTGAAGGATCCCTTGGTGTGGGGCATCGGTGCCTTATAGAAAGAGTTCCCAGGCTCGCTATATCTGGTTTATCAACAGAAAAAGATATATCTTTAAGTGCATTGCTGGAGAGGAAAAGATTATCAGGGGTCTAGGAACTCAATTTTCGAAGAATGTTGTTTGCTTGGGAGGCCGAGGAGTTGGAAAGGTTAGTCACTTTAATTAATCAGGAAGAGTAAGGGGCAGTAGACAGTGAAGATTGTTTGAAGTGGTTGGCAAGTTCATCAAAGAAATTTTCTATATCCTCCCTTCTAAATGTGTTTGTGTCTAGTCCTCCTTTAGTGAGCACTGGACTGTTATGGTACAATCTGGCTCCCCCGAAAGTTCAATTCCTTGGTTGGCTGGCGTGGAAAGGAAGATTGAAAACAACTGCTTTTCTACAAAAGATTGGCGTGCTAAATTAAAGTGCTTCCATTAATTGTGTTCTTTGCAGGAATGATGTTGAATTAGTTAATCATGTTCTTCTTTGGTGTCCTTTTGTATGGCAAGTATGGTCAACGGTGTTGAATTGGTGGGGGCTACAGTGGGTTCTATCTGGTAGTGTTGAAGGGTTGCTACATTGGTGGATGGGATTTAAATGGAGAAAATTTGAAGCTAGAATTTGGAAGGTTATTCCATTGGCAATCATGTGGCCTACTTGGAAACTCATAAATGAAGTGATCTTTACTGGGAAGCAGTTCTACCTTTCTGACTTCTGTGAGTTGATTATGGCAAGACTTTTTTTTTCAAAAAAGCTCTCATTCAAAGGTTCCTTATTATAGGGACACATCATCAAAAAAAATGCAAAACATGTGTATGTGCCTCTGTCTTGATGTTGCTGAGTTGTGTTGGTTGGAGGACTTCGGTGGTGTTTTGGTTGCTTGTTTTCTTTTTGTAAGATGGTGGGAATGGGGGGTTTTAGGTTTGGTTCGGTGTCGGTGCTAGTCTTTGCTTGTTTGGAGTTTGCTAGTTTTCTGTTTGGGTGTTGATCTTTTTTTGCTTGTTTTGTTTTCTTTGTTGGGTGGTATCTCACCATCCTCTGGTGTGTTTGTTGGGGGTCTCTTCCCCTGCTTTGTTGATGTGTTTCATATTGTGTATGTTGATTTTCATCAATAAAGTTATTTCCTTTTTGCTGATCCAAAAAAAGGGGGGGGGGGGGGTTTAGTGTGACATAGTAAACATTGAGGGGGTTCCGTGTTTTTGAACATAACCTTAGGGGTGAAGTGTAATTTATTTTAAATTTTACTTTATTTTTTGGTTAGAATTTCTAAAAATTAAATAAATAGAACATCAACAAAAATTAAATAAATTTATTTTATTTTTTAATTGTGATTTTTAAATTTTATTTTATTTTACTGAGTACAGTACATTATATTAAAAACAACACCAATAAAAATTGCAAGTGCTAAAATTTGAAGTATAAAACAAAAAGTCAGAACTTTCTAACACAATGGATGCATTAAATGTCTTAATGCAAATTAGAATTAGTTATCCAACAATAATATAAATTCAAGTGGACCATATCACAAGTAAATATTTTATAATTTTTTTTTTGAAAAAAATAGAAATTAATTTAACAAAAATTAACATCAAAAATATATTTTTGAATTTAAAAGAAAAACATTTTCTTCATGCAACTAATTTTTAAAAAATCTTAAACAAGTTTTTAAAAATTACACCAAACATGCCCTAAATACGTAGAGGGAAATTTTTTTTTTTTACCCAGCTAATCGAAAGGAGGGCTAGTTGAACATTTGGAGGGAAGGATAGTCCCATATATAGTAGACTAACAGTCTGATCGAACTATTAGTCCGACCTACAATTTTTCAACCAAACAACGGATCAGGTAAGATATTGGACATGAAGTCCAATCCCACCCTTCAATTGTTCCAAACAAACATTATTATATGATGATGACCTTCTCCATTTCATCTATGTAATAGAAAATTTTTATTGTATATCTAATGGTTATGAAAAAGGGATGCAAACTTATAATTATTTTAAATTAAAAAAGATCATTACAATCACCATTAGATTATGTAATGGAATCTTTCTATTACAAATATGCAATAAAGAAGATCGTAATCCATCTTTTGAGATTTAAAAAAAATACAATAAGTTTAATAAATTTGACATAATTAAATTGGATAATTAATATAATACTTAGTGTCATTTTCATCAGAAATTCGTTAGTCATATGAATGAAAAAAATTATGTTATCATATCTTTCACACTAAAATATATATTTTGCCTTGTTTATCTTTGTGTCTTCATGTCATCTGCATTAGTTTCAGTTTCTTTAATCTTGTCAAAAGAGAAATCAGTATAATTATGTCAAAATTATGAAATTTATTAATTATTTTTTTTCAAATCTCAAGGGAGGTCAATGTAATTTACCCATATATATATAGTTTGATAAAGCACCAATAAATCCCAAATAGTGATCTTATAAACTATTTGGTCCTTCATCTTTTCTTATGGACCCATAGATTCCATTATAGTTACATAAAAGGCCAAGTATAAACGCGTATGTTATGTGTTGAAAGACAAATGTGGATTTTTCTCAAAATGTTGAAATTACTAAACATAACGCTTCAACGAAAAAAAAAAAAAAAACCCTTAGTGTACTTTTTCCAAATGTAACACTTCAATATAACACTATAATATAATACACTAAAAAACTCTTTAGTATACTTTTTTCAAACGTAACAACGTAACATTCCAAAAAAATAATTTAGTATACTTTTTTCCAAACGTAACACTGTAATGTAGCACACTAAAAGACTCCTTAGCATACTTTTCTCAAACATAACAACGTAATATTTCAAAAAAAAACTCTTTAGTGTAGTTCTCCCAGTTATAACATTCCAATCAATGTAACGCACAAAACTCCTTAGTTTACTATTTTCTAATGTAATACTCTAATGTAACATACTAAAAAACTCTAAATATAACACTTTAATGTAGCACATTAAAAAATTCTTTAGTGTACTTCTCCCAAACATATCACTCCAATCAATATAACATACAAAAACTCCTTAATTTACTTCTCTTCAATGTAACACTCCAATGTAGTACACAAAAAAACTCCTTAGCATATTTTTTTCCAAACGTAACAACGTAATATTCCAAAAAATTCTTTAGTATACTTCTCCCAAACATGACACTCCAATCAATGTTAAGTACAAAACTCTCCTATTTTATTTTTTTCAAATGCAACACTCCAATGTAACACACTAAAAAACTTCTTAGTGTATTTTTCTTAAACGTGACAACATAATATTCTAAACAAATTTGTTACTGTATTTTTCTCAAATGTAACACTCCAATCAATATACACACAAATTTCTTAGCGTGTTTTTCTTAAACGTAATAACGTAACATTTATTATACTTTTCCCAAATGTAACACTATAATGTAACACACTAAAAAACTCCTTAGTATAATTTTCTTAAACGTAACAACGTAACATTAAAATTTTAAAAAAAATTCTTAGTGTATTTTTCTTAAATGTAATACTCTAATCAATGTAACACACAAAAACTCTTTAGTATACTTTTTTCAAACATAGCACTGTAATGTAACACTCCAATGTAACACTAGAAAATCATACTAACAGAAATGTCGATTTCAATGTTCAACAACCAATACTTCAGCCACTAATCCCCATAAAAAGAATCTTTTACTCCTCACCTTTCCATTTCTATCTCAAAAACGAATCAAAAAATTAAAAAAATAAATCACAAAAAGATATTTACTTAAACTCAAATAGCATCAAATCAAATAAATACAACTTTCCAAAACAAAAAGGAATAACTGATCTATAAGAAAACTCTTAAGACTATAAATGGAGTAACATTTCCCTATATGAGATTTATGGATAATGTTTTCTTTTTTCTTTTTTCCTACTATTTTTTTTTATCACATGAAAACATGTCAATAAAATATATAATCTAACGGTTCAAATTAAAATTGAAGTAAAGTATTATTAAAGTATTATTAAATTCATACTCCCTAAAACAACGTAATTTTATTTTAATTTAATTATAAACATTGAATAACCATAACAAAATTATTGCTCAAAGATCTACGGCAAATTAAATAAATGAAATAAAAAAAAAATTACAAGATATCAGCATGCACCATGTCCATATGTCCAAAATGATTATTAGGATGTTACTTCAACTTTACAATTAATTGAAATAAAATTCAATAGTGTCATAGCTACATAGGTTTGGAATCTTGGAGTGTGTTGACGGTCTGAATTGTATTTTTTGTCATGAGGCAACTCAATCTGTTGATCATATTTTGATTCATTGCCCTTTTGTTTGGCAAATATGGTCAGCTATTGCTTCTTGGTGGGGTTTTCAATGGGCTATGCCCAATTCAATTGAAGGTTTGTTAATGTGGTGGCTAGGGTGGAAGTTTAAAAAGAAAGTTAATCAAGCTTGGAAGGCTTTACCAGCAGCAGTATTGTGGTTTGTATGGAGGTATAGGAACGCTGTGTTTTCCAGGCTGTTCAACCCAATTTTCATGACCTATGTGAGTGTATTACGGTGAGAGTGGCTATGTGGCTGAGATCCCACATAAGTGGTGCCTCATTCTCAGTGAACGATGTTGTTTTCAACTTTCAACAGGTCCAGAGTTGTCTTAGGTCTTCATGAGTTGAAGGTGGAGGAGCTGCTGTTTTTTGTTGCTATGTATATTAGATGTTCTTTACTTTTGTTGTGTCTTGTTTATGTTAGTTTTTTTGCTCTATTCGGTTGCTTGCTATTATTGGTGGAGCAGCTGCTGGTCGTTTCTGGTGTTGATTGTTCTGCTTTGGTGTTGATTTTGCAAATTCTACTAAGTTGTTGATGTTGTCTTCATGCTTCTACTGCTTGTGTGTTCTGTTTCGCTGGGGCTGTTTTTACTTTGCTCGGTTGGTTTTGCTACTACGGGTGGGGTGGTTGTGGGCTGTTTCTGCTTTGTTTGTTGTTGATGTTTTGGTTGTTGTTGGTGATGGTTGCTGGGTGGAGTTTCATAGGTCAAAGGGGTGTTTGGTTATTGGTTGATTCCAAAAGATGGTAGTGTTGTACAAAATTGTGTAATTAAACAAGATAAATAGATTCATGATTAATCAAATTACATAATAGAATAAGAAAATATGTTGAATATTACAACCACGTAAATACACAATACGATAAAAGGTAAAGAAAGAAAACTGAAGCATGTGTGATACCACAATGTCCTTAAAATAGATAAGCCGTCTCACCATGGGTGCTGGAGGTATGTCGACTTCTGTCTCCCAGGATATGACAGTCAAAACCAGCTAATGCAGAAGCACCTTCTGAATAGCTTCGATGAACTTGATAATGGTTGCACTCTCTCTAACAAGAACCAAAGAAGGGACTAGCAAAAGAAGATAAGAAATTTTTCTTTGGTGTAAAAACCATCTCCAACTTTTTTTTTATCTCAAAACATCTTTATTTTCCATAAAAAAAGTCTCTCTTAAACTCTTCTACTAAGTTGGAGGGGAAAGACCTCTATTTAGACAAGTAGGGGAATCCCTAGCCATAAAGGCTATACATCAATAGGGCCATCAAATGCCATTAACCAAGGCCATCAATTCTAGCCATTAGAGCTAGAGTTACTAAGGTTGAAAACCTATGGCCACTAATATAGTTATCAACTCCATCATAAAAAGATGAGAGTTACAAAGGTCTAAACCTCTCATGTGCTTAATATATACAAATAAATATGTATATAATGATGTTTGAATAAACCAACTAGATGGGTCACACAATGGATACCAATGTTGGGTTACAACCCGATCCAAACCCCATTCTCAAACACATGCACAAGCTAAGCCTAACACAACATAACTTAGCTCAAGCTTAAGATTAAGTCCAAGTCTAAGTCCAAGACCAAACCCAAAGACATGCACAAGCACAAGTACAAGTCTAGGCCACCTAAACTAAGACTAAGTCCAAATCTCTAAACTAAGACTAAGTCCAAATCTAAGCCCAACTTTTATTAATACCCACTTTATGAGACAATTCTCATTCATAACTCAATGGTTTCGACCCATCATTTTTATATTGTAATCTTCTAACTTGAGAGAATACGAAACCACTCAGACCCACCTCAACCAACGTTGGGTCCCACTTTAATTTCAAATTAAAGTTTTCGAAAACCCATTATTTTCCAACAAGTAGATTGGGGTTTTGATTCATTAGGGGGTTTTTCTTGTTGGGTTTGGTTTCTCACCAACCCTTGGGGTCGAGCTTGCAGATGATTGGGCTCTCTGTTCGGCGGCAACCTAGTTAGGATTGGGTAGTTTGCTATGATGCTTTGTGCTTTTCCCCTCTTTGATTGATGTATTTGGATATGTAAAGTATGTGTTGTCATTAACAAAACTTTCTTTTTGCTGATAAAAAAAAAAAAAGCACATGCCCCAAGGGTCATCTCTAGGGTGCAATTTATCTCATGCTAGACTATTGTCCAAGTCTAGTAGTTATAAACAAATTTGTATATTCTAAGAATCAAGATAAAAATATATATATATATATAGTTTTAATTTTAATTAATTTGTAAACTATTTACACGTAATTTTTTTATTATTATTTATAAATCAATGTATTAGATGATTGAATGAGTGCCACAATTGACTAGTAACTCAACTAATTTTGTGGTAGTGATACTACACACGCCAATTGGTATATCAAATATTATGACATTGTCATTTCAAAATTATGGACTCTATCTATTATATAAATTACAAAGATTCAAATTATCTAAAATTATGTCACACCAATTGGAACAATGTATCTTCACCTAGAGCTCAATTCTTTGGTTGGTTGGCATGGAAAGGGAGGATAAAGACTTCTAGTTTTTTGCAACGAATTAGAGTGCTCTTTGATGAGGCCAATGTGAATTGCATTTTCTACATTGTGGAAATGGAGAGTGTCAATCATGTGCTTCTGCTTTGTCCTTTTGTTTGGAAGGTTTGGTCACATAAGCTAAAATTGTGGGGTTTGCAGTGGGTTCAACCTGGTATTGTACATTGTTTACTAGAATGGTGGGCTGGTACAAGGCTGAAAAAACAAGAGAGGGTGTTTTGGAAGGCCATGCCTCTAGCTATGCTTTGGTCCATCTGGAAACTGAGAAATGATTGCATTTTTAATGGAATTCATCCAAATTTTGAGGAGTTGTGTGAAGTCATTAAAGTGCGAGTTACGATGTGGATCAAAGCTGCTAGCTTTTCTTTCTCAGGTTTTTCAGTAACTGATATTGTGAACAACCTGCAAGAAGTAAGGTTCTGCAGTAAGGGTGTTGGCTAAGCAAACATTTCTATTAATGTCCTATTCTTCATGCTGCTGCCTTTTTGTTTTTGTTGGACAGAATATGCATTGGTGGAGGTTGAGATGGCCATGGGCTTTTGTAATGTGACCTTGAGTTTTGATGCTGTTTTCTAGAGGGTGGTCTGCATCAGTATGAGGCTTACTACACCAGTACATCATCCAATTCCATGCTCTTCTTGGCAACAGGATTTTATTTCTACTCTTACAGGCATCAGATATTGTTTGGGTGGAGTATGCATTGGTGGAGGTTGAGATGACCTTGAGTTTTTAAAGGGTGGCCTGGAGTTTGGTGATTTTTTTGGTGTGTTCTGCTATATATTGCTGTGTATTGGCCTTGATTTCTCTGGAGTGTGGTTTGTAATGGTGTGAGGTCTGCTAGGATTTTTTGGAGGCTGCCTTGCTGCTGGGTGGGAAGATTGGGCTTAAGGACTGGGTTTATCAAACTATAGATGAGGCATATATGTGAAAATGTACATTAAACCAACAGGTTCAATTTTGCATTAGGAATGGAAACTGTATGCACTAGAATCTATGTAAATGGTTGAGGGTGGAATGAGCAGGGCAACTGTTCTAATGGTGCTTCTACAGTATAGGTGTTTGGCTAAGCAAGTAATTCTCTCTTTTGGTGTGCTGCTAGACAGATGTAGAGGGGTTTTTTTTGGTGGACTGTTTTGGTGTTTTTTTCAGTGTGTCTTGCGGTTGTTTTCTCATCAACTTTAAGGTGTGCTGGCAAATGATTGGGCATTCCTTACGGTGCCAACCTAGTTGAGATCGTGCAGTTATGCTTTGATACTTTTTGCACTTTCTCTTCCTTTATTTGATGTAATTCTTTTGTATGTTTGGCAATCATTATCAATAAAGGGTTGTTTTTTGCTGTTCAAAAAAAAAAAAAAACCTAGTGTACCAACACTAGTTATGATATTATTATTAACCTCACTTATTGTACAAATTATAAATATAAAAAATATCTTAAATTATGTCACATCATCAATTAATACGCTAGTTAGTGTACTAATTAGTACATATAGTATTATTAGTCGTGGACATAAGGACACAGGGAGACAATCTAATTAAATGCAATATTAGTTAGTGGTATGCAAGCCCGGCCCTCATATTTCTGGACCCAAAGTCGATAATTAATTGATAAATTTTTGGGGCCCTTCACATTTTTTTTTCATTGAATGAAAATAAATAAATAAATAAATAAATTGAAGGTAAAGGACAAAATATTTATGTCAAAATCACAAAAAATACTTAGCATTACATTACAACAACTAATAAGTATCGCTTGATTCTCATTGTTCTTACTTTTTTAGAAGCAAATAAATCAATCATACTTGTATAATCTAGTTTTTTTACAAAATCATTTTCAATGGATAACAATGCTAATTATTTTAAATGGGCCTTTCAATTTTTTTAATGAGTCAAATTATTTTAAATTAGTTTGGCCTTCCTTAATTATTTTGGATTTAAAACATACTTAATATATTATACTAAACTATAATAGGAGGGGGCCTTTTTTTGGGTCTATAGTCAATGGATAACAATGCTACTTTTTTTGAATGGGCCTTTTAATTTTTCATTGGGTCAATTTATTTTAAGTTAATTTGGGCCTTCTTCAATTTTTTTTTTTTTTTTGGACTTAAAACATACCTAATATATTACACTAAATTATAATAGAAGGGGTCCTTTTTTTAGGTCTATTTTAAGGGGTCCTAGGCCATGGCCTGGTGGGCCTATGCCCAGGGCCGGCCCTAGTAGTATGAATAATATTATATGTACTAATCAATGTATTAATTAGTGTACTAACAGATAATGTGATATAATTTTAAAATTGTAGGTATTTATATTTGTTTAATAAGTGAGTAGGGTTTGATTCAACTTCCACCAAAATTCAAGATTGCCAACATCTACTTGATTATTTAGGCATTCCTTCCAAGCGAGTTTTACATGGCAACCTACCCCCATCGACTTTATAATGCATTTTTCTAGTATGAATTACATATTTTTGTAATATTAGTAAAATATTTAATTTTATTTCTAAATTATAAATTGTCATAACTTTGTTAAAAATTTACATAATATTTGTCCCACAAATAAATAACATTTATCAGAAAATAATTAATAAGATGCATATGTGTAGACCGCCCGGAACTCCGCTCCGCGCGTGAGGGCGCGAATCGCTTGTTCTTAGCTACTACAGTTCGAACTCATGTCACGGTTCTGAATCGAATCTCGCAAAGTGCAATGCAAGACTGATAAATCACCAAAGAGTCCAAATCCGGCAAATCGTTTTTAATAAAGAAGTGTCAAACATGGACTGCTTTGCCAGATACAAAGTTGCCACCGAAATATTTTATTTTGGGAAAATGTAGGAAACCCTAACTCGTGCCTAAGGCCACGTGTTCGTCATCACCAGAGTTGCCTTAGCTCAAGAACTTGAGTACGAGAGGGGAATTTCATGCAATGAGCACCCCCGCTCGCCCGATCAAAGATCAACCTTTACGAACATGATATTTTTTTTTTTGAAAACACGTGTTCTTATTTCGGTTATTAACCTAGAATTACTATGTGATGCGCATAGCATACAAGTATAGACTAGATTGCCTAAATTGGAACAAAACATTTCATGTTCGTTTGTTTGGAAACGGTTTGAAGTTTGCTACTCGCAAGTAGGCTAAGTCGTGGATTTTGCCACCTCAAGTGGGCTTAGAACACACATTTTGATGAATTGTCCCAATTCATGCAATCTAACCTTCACCCACAGGCATTCAAGCAATTTAAACACTTAAGCAGTTAGCCTCATGGCAAGCATGTTAACATGGCAACATATACATCTCATGCAGTATGCTAAAGCATAAACACCCACAGTGTACTCCGAGCCAAAACAGAGAACTAGTTAGAAATCATGCATGATCCTAGCTCATGTTAAGATGGCTAATTGTAGACACCCCATTTTTGACCGTCCTCAAGACTTGGACGTCACCGTTTGAACACCCGGTGATCATCCATGTTTGTGTTCGTTTGGAATTCCCGGAGGTCTCGGCTACGTGCCTTGCCTTAGGATCTCCGAACTCGACCGTTTTGTGTCTGGTTTTGCACCAAACACTTGTGTTTTTCCTTGGAAGGGTAGGGAATGCCTTGAGGCATCCTGACACATCACCGACCATGGCTAGAGGCCACCGGTGGTGTTTTGTTATCACCGCAATGTATATTGCGGTCGCCTCTTTGTTGCTTGGTCGGCACCATTTTGTCAAAATGGCAATTTTGAGCCGACCACTTCGTTCATCTACTTTTTGTAGATATTTTATGCCACCGTGTGATAGGTGGCACCACCCATTCCCTCCATACACGTGTGTATGGCGGGATTTCCCTCTTGGATGGCTTGTTTTGTAAGCCTTACAAGAGGGAATTGCCTATATAGGAGAGATTCTTCTCTTTGGCCAAGGGTTAGATATTTTAGACAGCTTTTGTAAAGCTTGAGTTCTAGGGTTAGGGTTAGATACATATTCTATCTCTATAAGTGTGTGTTTTGTCCTACTTTTGCTCACAAACACACACCAACACACCATCTCTTGGACTTGAGACCTTTGGAGGGTTGTTTTAGTGTTTTGGAGCTGGATTAAAGCCAAGGAAGGCTATTGGGGCATTGTTTGTGAAGAAAGACTTCAAGGGTAAGAAACTTCCCTTTTATTCCCCATTTTTGCATTGCTTTTCTACCTATCTTGGAACTGTTTTTGTGTTTAGTGTATAACATAAAAAAGTTCTATTTTTTAGCCCTCTTGATTGTTTGTTAAGAGTATTTTGTGGTTTGGGTTTGTTTGACCCCTCCTAGGCCTTGTAAGGCTCATTTTTGTGCTATTTTGTGCAAGTTTCGGGACTTTGGTGTTTGGGCCTCTCCACCTCCTCTCCTTGTTGTCCTTGAAAAGGACCAATTTTGGCCTCTTAAGGGGGCATTATGTTTAAAGGTTTGTTGATCATGCCATGGCTGTATTTTATGCTTATATTGTCATGATTTAACTTTGTATTAAGTTGGTTTTGGTACACCATGCATGCTTAGCATACCTACCATGTAATGCCTTGTTATTGGCTTAATATGCCTTAGGTTGTTAACCTTTGTTCTAGCATGTTTTAGGGTTAACCTTGTGAAGGTTTTGTGCTTATTTTTGCCATGTTTAAGGTCTGTCCATAATTGTTTGGGTTGATTTTGGCATGCTTGGTATAGCTTCTTTGTATTTGAGCTTGTATGCTTCAAGTATGAGAATGTGTAGCATGTGTTGCTTGCATCATTTAAGTGGTTTGGCACTATTTGTAACATCATTTCAGTCCCTAAGACATGCTTGTATGCTTGCCTTGGTTGTCTCTTTGTTGCCTCTTGAGCGTGTGTTATATGCTCCTTGAAAGTGCATTTGTGCATGCCTTCATATTTGAGCCACTTAGATGCCATCTAAGTAGTCCTTTGGCCTTGTTTTAACATGCTAAAAATCTTTTTTTAGTTGTTTAATGCATGCCATGGTTGTTATGCTAAGTGTGTTTCAAAGCTTCATTACCTTGCTTCAAGAATTTGGACTATTTGCACACTAGTATTTGTCTTGTTTAAGTTGGTTTGGCACCTCTTATAACATGATTTTCAGGGCTTATGTTGCATGACATATGTCCATGTTAGGCCTCTTTTGAATGTGTTTAAAAGTTGCCTTTATATGCTTAAGTGTTGGACCATAACATATGCATGTGTGTATGTGTCTTTAGCCCTCATATTTGAGCACTTTGGCCACTGTTTTGGGCCTAATTAGAGCTGCCTAATTCATGTTTAAGACCATCATTTGCTTGGTTGCATGCTTACCTTACATGTTTGTATATTGTCCATGTTCATGCTTGCATGCTTGCCCTCATGATCATGTTGCATATTAGCTGACATGCCTAGGATACATTGTACTTTGCATGCATACCTTGTCCCTTGATTTAGTGATAGGGATTGGGCCTTGGTTTGATTGTTTGCATTGCATTTGAAATCAATGTACACGACTTGGTTCTTTGGGCCATCATGCATGGGAATGCGTGATTGATGGTCCGAGAATCGAGGCACATGCCCCTTTGAGTCACAAACATGATAAGGGGCATGATTGGTGCATACATTGCTTGAATTGTATTGCCATCCAAGTTCTGCCCTCTACTGCTGTCAATTGCAAGTTTTGCAGGCATTATTTGCCGACCGGCAATATTTAGTGCCGACCGGCAATGTATTGGTGGCCGATAGCCTCATTTCCAGCCGATGGCCATATCTAGCAGCCGGTGGTAATTCTACGCAGCCGGTGGTGTCCCCCAATGTCCAGAGAGACATCCCTGAGGCTTTGGCAGTCTTTGGAGGCGAAGCGAGCAGGAAAACAGAGGAACCATGCATGGCGGTGCAATTCCGCGGCAGACCGAGCATGCGTCGCATCAGGCTCTCCTTCCTAGGCAGTTTACTGTTTTTCCCAGTTTAGTTAGTTGTTAACTAATTAGGGAATTTGTAATTATTAATTAGCTTGCGTAGTTGGTTAATTTGTATTATTCTTTTGGTCCCTCCGAGCGAGGGCGAATCTATAATAAGTGTGGGTGCGTGTGCGTGCATGTCTTCCAACCTCCACTTCTTTCTCCCTTTTACTTACCTGCTTTGATGGTTAGTATAAGGGCACGTTTAAATTAGCATATCTCATGCAATGCATGCGTGCATCCATGCATTTGTCTTGCATGCACCAGGCTCGGTATATCATACAAACTGCATTGTATTTTCAATTTCATATTGAATACGTGATAGTTGTAGCATTTCACATGCCACTTTAGGGTTTGCCGAGCCCATCCTCATCACATCCTGTATGTGTTGCATTAGCCACTTAACATGAACTAGGACATGCATGTTTGCTAACCAGTTTATTGTTTCGGCACGGAGTACAATGTAAGTATTTATGCTTTAGCATCTCACATGCGTGTGAATGTTAACATGACAGTATGCTTGCCATGCGGCTAAGTGCTTATATAAGATAAAATGTTTGAATGCCTGTGGGTGAAGGTTGGATTGTTCGAGCTGGAAAAACTCATTGAAATCCGTATTTTAGCCTACTTGCGAGTAGGAAATTTCAAAGTATTTTCAAAACAAACGGATATGCGATGCTTGTTTCCAAATTAGGAAATCTAGTCTATACTTGTTTGCTGTACGCATAACATAGTAATTCTAGGCTAATAACCGGAACAAGAACACATAATGTTTTAAAAATCGAATATCATGGTTAGTAGAGGCCGGTCTTCGGACCGGGCAAAAGGGGGTGCTCATAGCTGACCTTCCCCGATCGTACCCAAGCTCCCGAGCCGAGGCAACTTTGGTGATGACGGACACGTGGCCTTTGGCATCGAGTCAGGGTTTCCTAAATTTCCCAAAAAAAAAATATTTAGGTGGCGACTCTGTATCTGGCAAAGCAGTCCATGTTTGGCGCTTCTTTCAAAATCTGTTTTTCTCAAAACGATTTGCCAGAGTTGGACTCTTTTGTTCAAATTAAGAACCGCAACAAACAAAAAGGGGAGTCCGAACTGTAGCGAGGTCCCTCGCGGGCTTGTTACACTAATGCAACACATGTAAAAATGCAACTAAAATAGGCTCAACTATCTAGAATGGTATATGAATGCAACTTGATAACATGCTATTGAAGACGTATTCAAATAGATGTATTGAAATATAATGCAGTTTGAATGATGCGCCAAGCCCGGTGCATGGAAGACAAGATGAATGATGCACGCATGCGAAGCATAAGGATGCTAATTGAAACATGCCCTAAAACTAACCACTGAAAACAGATAAGTAAAAGGGAGAAAGAAATGGGGGTTGGAAGACATACATCACACACACGCACACGCACACTTATTACAACAGTTGTGCCCTCTTGATGGAGGGTCTGAATAATAAGCTAACTAGCTAATCTAAGCTAATTAAACTAATTAGTACAAGCCAACTAATTAACTAATCCTAGTTAACTAATTATTACAAAACAAGCTAATTAACTAACAAGTTAACTAACTAGTTAATTAAAACACAAATTGAATAGTTAAGCGCATTAACTAATTAAGTACAGAACCAAAGCATAAGCTAGCTAAGGAAAGCATTTAAGTAAAGCAAATAGAAGGGGGCCTCGGAGCGAGAAGCGCATGCATGCTCGGTCGCCTCGTTCGGAAATCCTTCGCCATGCCCCAACTTGCCTATGTTTGCAATTGTTCTCAGAACCTTGCACCAAGCTCCAGATAGCTTCTAACTCACCTTGGGGACCTGTGAGAGCATTGCCGACCAGTTGTTGATGTTGCCAACCACCTGCCGACCACTTACCATTGCTGCAGACCAGAAAAAGTGGTCGGCCAGCTAGTTTTTCTGGTCAGCCGACCAGTGGTCGGCCAGCTAGATTTTGCAACATATGTGTACACAACCACCCTCCCTATCATTTCATGATCTCAAGGGAGTATAGTTTTCGACCCTCGGGCCACCAATCACGCATCTCGATGCATGATGGCCAAAAAGGCAAGATTGCACATTTCAATGTAAATGAATGCACAAATAACACATAAATGCCTTAAACTCTACCATGTGTGATCAAGAGTGGCGGCGACCGGGAAATGAGGCACGTTTCATCACTTCAAGTATGAAACGTCTCTCATTTCTCGTGTTTGGACTAACACCCAATCCAAACAAATGCAAATCAACTCAAACATGCAAACATGCAATGCAACTCAAACATGCTAAACACAATGTAAGGCATGCATACACAATGCAATGCAACATGAGCAACCTATTAATGCTAATGACATGCATGCACAATGCAAGGCAACATCAACAACCTAACAATGCTAATGGCATGCATACACAATGCAATGCAACTCGAGCATACAAAACATAATGCGAACAA
Organism: Camellia lanceoleosa; assembly: GCA_025200525.1. Taxonomy (NCBI): domain Eukaryota; kingdom Viridiplantae; phylum Streptophyta; class Magnoliopsida; order Ericales; family Theaceae; genus Camellia; species Camellia lanceoleosa. The sequence goes on along the minus strand of JANUSC010000294.1, from coordinate 242,880 downwards.
CAAGCATGCAAACATAATGTGATGCAACAAGCATGCAACATAATGTGCTCAATGGACTTAAACTGAAATTGGACAGACCTCAGTCATGCCAAAACAATGGCCATTATGCTAAAACCAAGGCACCAAAAGGCGGGACATGCATACACATGCATTGGCCTATCAACTAGGTATAAGTACACAACACTCAAAAGTGCTCAAGGAGTGACAAATGTGGAAGTGTGACAACACCATACGAACTGAAATAAGGTATGAAATAATACTAAATCACTCAAATAATACAAGCGTAGCATGCTAGGGTCCTTAAAGCATTAAAGCTAGCAAAGAGGACTATGGAAGAGACATGCAATACATGGCACAAATGCATGAACTAACAATGGATAGAGCTCAAATAGGTCAAGATAAAGACCAAAGCATGCTGAGATGGGGGCTTAAATGTCTAAGCATGCATGCATACACACTAGGCCATAAGCTAGGCAACAATGCACAACCCTTAGAGACACTCAAAGGGTGAAAGAAGTGGGAACATGGAAATGCTATATGCTCTGAAATAACATGGTAAATGATGCCAAATCATGGACATGTTACAAATGAAGCATGCTAGGAGACTCAAAACTTGAAACTAGCAAAGCCAATTGCACTACAACTATGTAATACATGAAGCATATGGCCAATACAACCCACAGCAGTCCTAGAACATGTCAAAATGATACTAAAACATGCATAGACTAAAGCCATAGCAAGCTAGCATGGTGAGCATGAAGCATGAAATATGCAAGGCCAAAATGGAGGATTACACTACACCTACTAAGACCAAGCATGAGATGGCTTCACCAACAAAAATCAGAGTTATATCATGGTAAAATAACCCCAAAAACACATTGAAATGATAGCTCACAAGCTTAGGCATGAAGGCATACGCAATGGCTCATGTTTAAGGCATAAAGCATGAACCTTCCAAAGCATGGAAAGAGTGACAAATGTGAGTGTATGACCACACTACATGTACTGAAATCACATTTTAAATAATGCCAAATCAAGGAAATAATCCAAGTAATGCATGCTAATGGACTCAATACACAAAGCTGGTGAGCTAGATTGAACCATGGCTATACAAAACAATGCATGCATGACCAAAACAACATAAATCAGAGCTTAAGCATGCTAAAATATGGACAAAATCTTTTTGGAGTTAAGCCAAAAGCATGCTAGAATGATGGTCTAAAGCATGATACACATTAGGCTAGTGAATGGAAATGCACTACAAGTGCAAGGAGCATGCATGGGGCTATCAAACCAAACCTTAATAGAGGTATATCATGGCAAAACAAGACCAAGAACATGCTGAGATATGGGCAAAACATACTAGAAAGACATACTCAAACATGAGGCATATAAGACTAGCTTGCAAATTTTACACTACAAGCGTTTAAAGCATGCAAGGAATGACCAAACCAAGCCAAAATAGTGGTATGCCATGTCAAAATAACCCCAAATACATGCTAAGATGTAGCCAACACAAGCTTAACAAACATGCTCACACATGAGGCAAATGAAGCAAGCATCCAAGATATAAGGAGAGGGGATGACCCTCTCCTATTTGGGACCTCAAAACACCATTTCCACCACTGAAATTCCTCTAAGTTTCAGTGGTGAGAAGGCCAAAAGGAGGTGGTCCCAATAGCTTAAAAGGAAAGCACAAAATAAGGCCAAACAAGGCACAAGAGGGGGTAGACCATCCCCAACACCAACAAGGCCTCAAAAAAACATTTCAAGCATAAAAAATTAGACCTTTTTATAGTAGAAAGTTAGGCCTAAAACAACATGCAATTAGGGCCAAAAGCTTAATAAAAAACAAGGGATTAAGAGGTTAGAAGCTCACCCTTGTAGAACCACTTTAGAGCAACAACTCCAGCAGCTCTTTTGGATCAAAACCAGTCCAAGAACTCCAAAACCAACCTCGAAGGGCCTCAGCAACAAAAGGGTGGTGTTTGAGTGTGTGTTTGTGTGCAAAAGTGTGATGAAAATGCACTTTAAGGCACAAAACAAGAGAGGAATGGAGGACTATAGATATAAATGATATGTATAGCTCAAGCAAGATTTTTCTGAACCTAAGGCAAGAGGGGGGATGTTCTCTTTTATAGAGAACCAAAGTTCAAGCTTGTTGAACAAGCTTAAGGTTTAAAGCCATCCTTCCATACACGTGTATGGAGGATGGTTTTTGTGCCCTCCAGTTGTTACAGCTGGCACCAAAAGATCTCCAAAAAGGTGCTGGAAAGCTGCCGACCACTAGAAGTGGTCGGCCAGCTACTTACAATGGTTGACCATGGGGGGGAGGTGGTCTGCACACTGAAAGCAAGCTAGTGGTGTGGTGGCCGACCACTATTGGTGGTCCAAAGACCAAGAAAACCAGTTGGCCGACTAGAAAACTGGCTGGCAGGCAGGAAAAGTGGTCTCCAAGGGGAAGAACTAGTCTCCCACCCTTATTACACCCTCCAAGCAAGGAAAACAAGGTTTGTGCCAAAAACAAACCAAAAGGAATGCAAGACAAGAGTCCAGGAGGCAAGGCATGCAGCCGAAAGCCTCGAAAACTAGTCTACGGGCATCAAAAACGATCTACGAGGGGAAAAGTGGTCTACGAGACCACAGTGTCCCTCTTAGCAAGGTCAACAAGGCATGTTTCAAAAACCAAGCCAAAAGGAGAACGTTAAGCGGTCCCGAGGCAAGGCGCGCGGCCGAAGGCTCCGAAAATCGAAAACTAGTCTCCAAGTGAGAAAAGTGGTCTACGACCACAAAAAGGTGGTCTACAAGACCTCCCTCTCTCCAGGGAAGAGAAAACAAGGTTTGGTTCGAAACCAAAACAAAAGGGAAGCAAGACAAGGCACTCGGCCAAAAGCCTCCGGAAACCGGAAACCGGCCTACCAGAGGGAAAAGTGGTCTACATGAACTTTTCCTCCCTCCAGGGAAGGGAAACAAGGCTTGGTCCACAAACTGAGCCAAAACACAAAATGTTCAGAGGCCTGGAGGCAAGGCACTCAGCCAAAAACTCCGGAAACTCGAAACGAGCACAACATGCACAATCACCGAACGCTCAATCGATGACGTCTGAGTCTTAAGGTCGGTCAAAAATGGGGTGTCTACAATATGTTACACACCTTTTAAGAGATGTGTACTATAAGAATTTCTAGCATTAGAAATGAGATTTGTTTTTGTTTTCTTTGTTTTAGAGTAGCATTTTTAAGAGTGCCTATTATACATTTTTCTTTTAGTTTGTAAGGTGTTTTTATAAAAACAATAAAAAAAAATTTAAAAAAAAATTGAGAATCATTTTCACTTGGATAATTACAGTGACCTTCCATGAGACTTAAGAAAATAAAAAAAGTTTTATATTTTTGATATATTTATTTATTTATTTATTTTAATAAGAGTAAATGGATAAGGACTAATGCAGATAATGTGAAAATTCTAATATAAATAATTTTATTTTTATTCATGTAACCAACGAATTATTGATGAAAATGAGACTATATATGAATTAAAATCTTATAAGAGTTCAATGTAATTATGCCAAACTTGTGGACTTACTGTATTTTTTTTTAAATATTAAGAGAGGTCGGTGTAATTTACCCTTCTCATTTTTATGAGAAAATAGTTTTCTTCAAAAAAAATAGTAATTTAGTCTCTAACAAAATATATTTATAGTATTTCATTTTTTTTCTATAATAGTGGAGGTGGTTAAGTATATTTGATGCATCCCTAATACATTTGTTAACAAAACTCTTTATTCAATTGTCCTTTAAGAATGTGTTTGATTCATGAATTTATGTAAAGAATTTTTTTTTTTAGAGAATAAAATGTAATTTCATAATATCTTTTTTCTTTTAAATCTCTATTCAAATTCTTAAATCAAACACAATTTATAAAAGTAAAAAAGCCATGAATCTCACTCTTTATTCAACCAAAAAAAAAAAAAAAAAATCACATTATGTCATTAAATATTATCTCAACTTTCTCCAAGGCCATCAAATATTTTTTTTCGTAAAAGCGACGTGGCACTAATTTCAAGAGAGCTGGACCATATGTCTCCCCATATTAGTATTTGGTGATTTTTAAATGTTTTTTTTATTACCTAAAAAGCTAACTTATTAATTAAAAATGAATTTATGAAAAATTTAATCTTAAAAGAATTTGTGCATTTGACACATTTTAATTTTTTTTAAAATAATTTTTTATAGTGATTGAAGTAATTTTTTTTAATCAAATAATGAGTTTATCAAAGGAAAATTTACTCGTAAATGTTATATAGGGGAATGTTAATTTATTTAATCATAAGAGTTTTCTTATGAATCAATTAGTTTTCTATTTTGAAAATTGTATTTAATTGGTTTGGTACCATTTGAGTTTAAGTTAATGCCATTTTGTAATTCATTTTCTATTTTTTTGATTTATTTTGGGATGGGAATAGAAATGTGAGTCATGGAAGATTGTTTTTTGATCAGCAAAAAAAAAAACTTCATTGATGCAATGGAGCATACAAAGTATGAGGGTACATCAATAAAGGGGAAAGGAAAGAGCAAGCATCTCAAGACTACAACTTGATCCCAACAAATTGGACACCAAGAGAGAAGCCATAGCAGATGCTAACACAAGCCACAGAAGTTTGTTAGGTACCAACAATAGGCTAAAGCCACAAACCAAGGAGTGGTTGTCAAGCGTAAAAATCTACATTTTTGATAGTGTGATTTTCTGATGTTACAATAGAGCACTACATTTTGAAAAAGTAAACTAAGGAGTTTTGTGTGTTACATTGATTGGAATTTTAAGTTTGGGAAGAATATATTAAGGAGTTTTTTTGGAATGTTACATTGTTATATTTGAGAAAAATACACTAACGAGTTTTTTAGTATATTACATTGACGTGTTACGTTTGAGAAAAATACATTAAGGATTTTTTTTGAAATGTTATGTTGTTACGTTTAAGAAAAATTAGTAGATTGATCTGCAGTAAGTATAGTAGCAGATCTGGTAACTGATTTCACTCCCAAGGTACTATCACTAATTTCTCCTGGATCTGGAAGGACATTATGGATCTAGCTTTAGGTAATCTGAATTTACTCAACTTCTTCTTGGTTAACTATGAATTGGTTGTTGGTAATGGGGCTAATATCACTTTCTGGAAGGATAGTTGGCTAGGTGGCGACTGTCTTCAATCTCTTTTTCCTGGGCCTTTTTGTCTTTCTTTTGATAAAAATGGTTCTCTTAAAGACTTCATTGATAGGAAATCTAGTTCCTCCAACTGGAACTTTACCTTTAGAAGACCACTGTTGGCATGGGAAGCTAAGGAAGTTCAAAATCTGTAAGTCTTACTAGGTAATGGGCCACTGCTAAGGCACGAAGTGAAGGATAGTATGAGATGGAAAGCTATAAATAAAGGTGTCTTTAAAACATGCGATTTATTCTGTTGGCTGCAGTCCTCTAGAGGTCCAGATTTGTCTATGCCTAAGTTTATTTGGAATAACATCACACCACCAAAGGTACAATTTTTTTCTTGGCTGGCTTGGAAAGAAAGAATTAAAACATTTGTTTTCCTTCAAAATATTGTTCTTAGAGGCAATGTTGTCACTTAGTGTATCTTTTGCAAAGAACAACCTGTGTCCATAAATCATGTATTGCTTCTTTGTCCCTTTATTTGGAAAGTTTGGTCTGACATCATAGATTGGTGGGGATTATACTGGGTATGCTCAGGCTCTGTGGTAGATTTATTTGATTGGTGGATTGGCACTAGAATCAGGAAGAAGGAACTCCAAATATGGAATGCCTTAACACTTGTTGTTTTGTGGTTAGTTTGAAAGCTCAAGAACGATTGTGTGTTTAATAGTGCTCATTCCAACTTTATGAAGCTATGTGAGATTATCAAGACTAGAGCTGTAATTTGGTTAAAGAGCCACTCTTCTGGGAACTCATACTCCATCCATGATTTTGTGTTCAATTTAAACCAGATCAGGAGTTGCATTTGATGGATTTAATCTTGCTCTGTTGTTGAGTGTTGTGCTGAGTGTTCTGTTGTTGTCCTACTGATGAATTGCATTGCTGAGTGTCTTTGGCCTTGTTGATTTTGTGGTCAATTTAAACCGGACCGAGTTACGCATTTAATGGATCTAATCTTGTTACGCTCTTTCTCGCTCTCCGCCTGCTTAACAATGTTCATCCTAACTTTATGGAGCTATGTGAGCTTATCAAGTCTAGAGTTGCAATTTGGTTAAAAAGCCACTCTTTTGGGAACTCATACTCCATCCATGATTTTGTGTTGATTAGGAGTTGCATTTGATGGATTTAATCTTGTTCTGTTGTTGACTGTTCTGCTGTTGTTCTGCTGATGAACTGCACTACTAAGTGTGCTGAGCTATTGCTGCTGATTTTGTGATCAATTTAAACCAGTCCAGGTAATGCATTTAATGGATCTAATCTTGTTCTACTGCAGTTCTGCTCTGCTGTTGTTTGTTGTCTCATGATGGACCTATGTTGTTTGTTGTTTTGTTGTTTTGCTGCCTGATGTTGTCTCAGGTTGTTTTGTTGCCTTGCTTTGTACCTACTGTTGTTGTTTCCTTGGTAGGCTACCTTGTTTGCTCTTTTCCTTTCTACTTTGTTGGTCTCTAACCAACTTTGGCTTGAGCTAGTAAATGATTAGTGCTAACCTAGTTGGGATTTGGGGAGTTCACTTTGATGCTTTTTGCTCTTGCCTCTTCTTTATTAATGTAATTCTCTATTTTTTCATCAATAAAGTTTTCCTTTTTGTTGATCAAAAAAACATTTAAGAAAAATTATACTAAGACGTTTTTTAGTGTGTTCCATTGGAGTGTTACATTAGAGTGTTAGGTTTGAAAAAAGTATATTAAAGAGCTTTTTTGAAGTGTTATGTTTAGTAATTTTAATATTAAAAGAAAATTTACATTTGTCCCTTAATACATAACAAACGTGCCTTTATACTTCGCCTTTTATGTAATTCACACTAGAATGAAATCTTTGAATCCACAAAAAAAGAATAAGGAATAACTAAATAATTTATCAAATTACTATTTGTGATGTATTAATATTTCACCTTTTATCAAATGAGTTGATTTTTTTTTTCTTTCAAAATAAATTGTTTTATTCAATAATTTGACTTTGAGCCACGGTAAAAACGAGTTGTAAATAGAAAGTAGGTTCTAATCTGTTTGGTACATCACATTAGGGTTATTAATAGAAGGGGACGGACTTTTCTAGTTCATATTTATTGTGTTTAAATTTTATATTTTATTAATTTTTTTGAATTTTGCCCAGTCAACGGACTAGTATGAGTTGGCCTTATTTAAAAAATTAAAATCATGTTTCATCCTTAAGTTCAAATCTTACGAACTAAAATCAAATCAAACTAAACTACATATTTTTTATTGTACTTATATTATTGAGCATTACTATTCAAGTCCAAAAATTTGATCTATTTTTTAAGCCCAATAATGTGACAATTAACTAAAATGTTTAACGAAACACTCTCTCTCATATCTTCTCTAATCATTAACCAATCATATTACTTATACATCATTAGATCTAGAAAATAGGCCTACAAAGTAGATTTATATATCACTTTTGATATTATTAAGTTTTACACATTTTTTATTTACATACTTTTAACATGTTTATTAGTTATTTTTCTTGTTTACTTTCCAACATAATTTAAGTATTTTGATTTTAATTTAAAATTTTTTTTTGACTTTTTTACATCTCATATGATTATGAAAAAAAATAAAATAAAAAATCAAGTAACTGTTGGCACCATAAATTGGAAATCTTCTATCGACAGGGATATAACCATGTGCAATGAAGGTCCAAGGTTCAAGGATATGAAGATAATGGCTCAAAAAGGAAGATTGAAGGTGTGATACTTGGCAGCCTCGAAATGAAAGAGGGTTCAAGGCAGTTATAACAGTTGCAGATCATGGACAGATGTGAGTAGCCTGCAAATGGACACGTGGCAGCATGGCATGGCCAATGAAGCCATATAAAGGCTAGAAATTCGAAGAAGAAAGGATCTTCAACCAAATTCACAACTCATGTAAAGTCTAGGAGTTGTATAACTTATCTGAGAGTAGTTCTTGTACTCAGGAGTAGTTTACCTGTAATTCAGTGTCTGTAACCCAGTTTGGCTGTGTCAATTGTAATACTATTTGAACTTATAATTTGATTCTTGTAATTAAATGACAAGTTTAAGTGTTATTAATCGAATTCCAGTTTGTTTGTGTTTGTTTCTTCACATTACAAACTCCAAAGAAGTCTTTGAATCTGTTAAGGCATAGGACACCAATCACATTGCCCGATTTAGTTATTAATTGATTTTATCCAAATCAGATTTTTGCTAACATATTTTGGCACGCCTAGTGGAGCCTATTTAATTTGGAATGATGGCTAAGAAGAAACAACATAAGATCTTTGAAAACCTTAGGAAAAGGGTTGTTGATGGAGAGGAACTTGATGGTGAGTTCAAAGGAGTTAAAGACAACATATATGATGGCCATTCAGTGGCTAGACAAGAAACAAGCCAAGAGAACGGCCAGAATGTGGCCTTTGCAAGCTAGGCAAGTTGTCCTCCTGTATATCCAAGGAGGGCTCTTCTGCTGCACACTCAGTAGAAAATTAGTTCCATGTCTGCACATGAGAACCAGACAATGGTTGATGACCTATTGGCCCTATTTGAGAATGCCAATATTAAGCCCAGCCAGTCAAGGAAAGTTGTGAAAGAGACTCAAGTAAGCAAAGTACAATATGGTCCTTCTATAACTCCTCAAAAACATACAACTGTAAATTAACATGTGTCATTTTATAGATCTCATACACTTCAAGAAAGATATGAAGAGGGAATGACTATAAATCTTGTGTTTAAGTACACAGAAATGAGGGAATATCCTCCAAACCCAGCCTTTAATTATAATCCAAATGACTTATGACCAAGACCTGGGGGGCACCAAGGCCACAAGTGTATGATAATTATGCATTTGATAGGCCTGCAGTAGGCCATTATGGTATAGCAGACCAAAGGCACATGCAATTTAATCAAGTTAGGCCTCAAAATGTGCAAGACCATACCATGCAACAACCATACTATGAGCCTAATATGATGAACGCAAGGCCTAGAGGCCCTAGTCCTCCTCTTCCTTACTTCCAACCTAAAGTTCAAGGAAGAGTACAACAACAACAATACATGGATCCTATGATGAACAATAGGCAACAGATAATGAATTTAATTCAAGAAATGTATGGCCCAAGTTTGAAAAGGCTAGATAAACCTATGTTTAGGAGTCCATATCCTCCAGATGTGGATAATTCACCTCTCCCAAGGAACTACGAAGTGCCTGAATTCTCCTTGTTTACAGGAGAAGATGGGCAATCCACCATTGAACACATAGGAAGATTTGTTCTACAATGTGGAGAAGTAGGGCAAAGTGACTTTCTAAAAATGAAACTGTTTCCAAATTCATTATCTATGATTGCATTTACTTGATTCATTAACTTGCCAGAAAATTCTATACATACTTGGCAAGAAATGAAGAGTCAGTTTCATGCTCAGTTCTTTAGAACTGAACTTGAAGTTACTCTAGTAGACTTGTCTTGAAATTTAAACAAAAATAAGGGGAAATAGCAAAACAATATATAGACAGGATTATGAAAGCAAAAAAACATGTCTTATGAATATATCCCTGAAATAGAAGTCATAAGATTGACTCAAAATAGGTTAGATTTTGAATTAAGGCCTCGTTTGGCAACCCACATTTTTAGCCAAAAAGTCAAAAAGTTACTAAAAAAGCCAAAAAGCCTATAAATTTCACCCTACACACCTATGTACAGTATCTTCACGTGATGGGTTGCAGATGCGGTGTAAAAAGACCGTTTTGCCCCTCCTTGATTTTCGTTATTCTGTTTTTACCCTCCCTTTATGTCAAACACTGATGGGAATCATTTCAGAGCTATTATCACAGAGGGTGTACTCTCTGCAGCTATTCAGCTACATCAAGATGAAGAGGGTTCTTCGTTCAACGCCAGAAGATAGTAGAAGCTCTGATCTGAAGAGAAAGAAAAACGAAGCGAGGACGACAGTCCGCGAAGGCCGATGGAGAAGCAGTCCATCCCCCAACGATCCCCCCAGCTGGAGGTATGCTCTTATTTGCTCTCTCTCTCTCTCTCTCTCTCTCTTCAGCATCTCTTGTTTCTGTTTCAGAATGTAACCATGACTTGTATGGTCTGTTTGTGATATATGTATGAACTCTGTCTCTCTCTCTCTCTGTCTCTGTCTCTGTCTCTCTCTCTCTCGTACGCGCTGTGTGTGTGTGTGTCGTACTTTGTCTGACCACTTCCATATTTAAATCTTTCTTTGGAATTTAGATTTGGCCAATATTTTCAGGAACTCCCCTACATACTGCCATGTTTGGGGTTTTAGGGCTTTTGGTGGTGGGGGGTGTGGATCTGATAACCATGACTTGTATGCTTTGTTTTTTATATATGGATGAACTCTGTCTCTCTGTGTGTCTCTGTGTGTGTGTGTGTGTCTCAATGTGTCTGTATGTGTGTGTCTGTGTCTGTGTGTCACCACTTGCCAATTTCAATTTGTCTTCTAAAAAAATTTCCTTTTCGTTTGCTCTTTGTTAACTGTCTCCCCTAAAAAAATTTGTCTCACCACTCTCCTTTTCCGTTTTCAATTTGTCTCACCACTTGCACTTGTAAACTTTATTTTTATATCTATGCCATCATTTATTGTGTCATAACAAAGCTATTACTTTTTAATTTTTTTTTTAATTTGCTCTTTGTTAAGTGTTGGGTCTTCTGCTAAGGTTGCATGGCTTTACTCTTTTCTGTTTGAGAAAGAAAGTGACATAATCAAACCCACTGTTTTATTTGGTGTGTATTTTGTTTTCACAATTATCTTTTATATATTTTTATACACTGTCAATCTTCAAGGAGCATCCGAAATGTATTTTGTTTTGACATTATTTTATTATAATTTTTTTAATATGTGGTATTCGGGGATTTAAATGTGATGTAGAGGGGGGTTGTTCCATTTTGTTACCCATTTTCGTATAACAAATTTATGTCCTTAACAAAAGTGTCACACCCATTGACCTAGTGTTGTTGTGATTGTCATGTCCCTAAAAATGTCACGAAAGAAACCATGGCCTCATTTATGTCAATTGCCACATCAGCACAACCAGCCTGTATGTGTGCGTGTGGGTACGGGCACTGTGTTGTAAAGATTTCCCGTTCTGCAAGAAACCCTGGTCGTGCGTACTACCAATGCCCTTGTGGAGTGGTGAGTACAAGCATGTTTCCTTTTACATTTCCTTCTTAAACCGTCACTAATTTTTTTTTAACCTCAACCATGTGTCAGTTGGATTGGGTGGTGCGACGAATTTGGGCGCCAAAGGGCAGCTAAGAATGACACACAGAATGTCGCTCGTTTTGAGGGTCGTTTCCTTAACATTGAACAAACTCTGCGTGTGCTTACAGTAGTGACATGTGTCCTGTGCATCATCGTCATTATTTTGCTGTTTCGGATGTGATATATGTAACCATTAGCAACCGTACCCTAATTTTGTTAAGCGCATTATGGTTTGTGGTAGAAAAATAATTATGAAAGTATGTTTTGTTTGTAAACACGTATTTTCCATCTAATTCCGCTACTGTTTGTTTTTGTTTCAAGTACTAATGTCTTTAAATGAATCTATTGGGCTACGTTTTCTGTCAAATACCACATTTCTAACATAAAAATGTGTTCCTCATATTGGTAATACACACAATTGTGAGTGTATACATATTTTTATGTTGGTTCCCGTTTCACGCTATTGTTAGTCGCATGGCGTCACATCGATGTACGCCTGCATTCTTCCAAGGCAAAGGGAAACAACAACAACCCTATCATAAAGCAACTTGGGATGGGGAGTTGACACAGATTTTCTTGGAACTGGTTGTGAAGGAAATTGAAGCAGGAAACCAGCCACACATGTCAATCACTCCAAACGGGTACCGTTCATTGTCTAAGACATTTGAGGCAGCAACTGGGCGGCTGCATTCCCTCAAACAACTTAAAAACAAGTATATGCTGTTGAAGACAGAGTGGCGTGCGTGGTGTAAGCTAATGGATTGCCGGAAAGGCCCAACTGGAATTGGCTTTGACCAAGTAACTGGGTTGTTCAATGCTTCGGCTGATTGGTGGGCTAAAATGGAAAAGGTAACGGTTTACATTTTCTTTTTCGTGTCCGTTATTGCATAACTAATATCTCAATTTTTGTATGTGTATCATGCTTTCTAGTGTAGTTTAAAACGTTCAATTTTCTAACTTTACCTAACATGGGATGCTGTGGTTTGGATTACAAAATATTTTTGGGATGGTGAAAATATATGAACAACTTTTATTTGTAATGTACACTTGTGTAAAGTGCTTTGTTCTAACTTCTTTTTCATCCCTATACAATGTACCCTGTCCTGACACAAAGACAAAATTCTGAATTTAATTTCTGAAATGAAATTATGTTTGTTAATGTTGATGAAATTCTGAAATTTTGAAATCAAATGAAATATGAAATTCTAAATTGAAATGAATTCTGAAATTCTGGAATTAAATCGTTGGACCATCTATCAGCCTTCTGAAATGAAAAGAATTCTGAAATTCTGGATTATGTTTGTTATGAATTGTGTCTGTCAATTGTTTGTTTTATGTTGACATGCCTACCTTCTATCAGCCTTTTCTTGTTTTTCTGAAGCATATGTGAAGCCAGTGGAAAATTGACAAATCTGAAAAAGAATTCTAAACAATATTTACAGTAATTCTGAAACATATGTCATTCCAGCAGTGATAATTTCTTGTTTTTCTGAATTTCTGAAATGAAATTATGTTCGTTAATGTTATGAAATTCTGAAATTCTGGAATTAAATCCTTGGACCATCTATCAGCCTTCTGAAATGAAAAGAATTCTGAAATTCTGAAAAAACATGGTTATTATGAATTCTGTCTGTTAATTGTTTGTTCTATGTTGACATGCCTACCTTCTATCAGCCTTTTCTTGTTTTTCCGAAGCATATGTGAAGCCAGTGGAAAATTCTTGTTTCTGAAAAAGAATTCTGAACAATATTTATAATAATTCTGAAGCACATTTCATTCCAACAGTGATAATTTCTTGTTTTTCTGAATTTCTGAAATGAAATTATGTTCGTTAATGTTAATGAAATTCTGAAATCAAATGAAATATGAAATTCTAAATTGAAATGAATTCTGAAATTCTGGAATTAAATCCTTGGACCATCTATCAGCCTTCTAAAATGAAAAGAATTCTGAAATTCTGAATTATGTTTGTTATGAATTGTGTCTGTCAATTGTTTGTTTTATGTTGGCATGCCTACCTTCTATCAGCCTTTTCTTGTTTTTCTGAAGCATATGTGAAGCCAATGGAAAATTAACGAATTTGAAAAAGAATTCTGAACAATATTTATAGTAATTCTGAAGCATATTTCATTCCAACAGTGATAATTTCTTGTTTTTTTGAATTTCTGAAATGAAATTATGCTCGTTAATGTTAATGAAATTCTGAAATCAAATGAAATCTTAAATTCTGAATTTGAAATGAATTCTGAAATTCTGGAATCAAATCCTTGGACCATCTATCAGCCTTCTGAAATGAAAAGAATTTTGAAATTCTGAAAAAAAAAAAAAAACATGGTTATTATGAATTCTGTCTATTAATTGTTTGTTTTATGTTGACATGCCTACCTTCTATCAACTTTTTCTTGTCTTTCTGACGCATATTTGAAGCCAGTGAAAAATTCTTGTTTCTGAAAAAGAATTCTGAAATCAAATGAGATCTCAAATTCTGGACTAAAATGAATTCTAAAATTCTGGAATGAAATCAAATGTTAATGTTAGTAGTTTTGTTGTTTGAAGTGTGGCAATATCATCCAGTCTCATTTGACAGGCCTAACATTGGCAGTTTGTGTTAATTTTTAAATTTTGGAGTTCGGAAAGGCCTTTGGTCCTAGTTTTGTTAGTGTGTTTTATTTCCACCTTTTCTCTTCAGATTTCAATTTGTAAAGAGTTGGCCTAGGTTTGTTGGTGTGGTTTGATGCCACTATTCTCTGTATGTTGTTCCTCATGCACCAATATATATCTTTTTTTCTCTGTAAATGGTTGGAAAACATCAATAAAGTGGTCTTAGCTCACTTTCCGTATGAAGTAGGTTGAAGTCCCAAAACATAATGACTTCTTATATAACAAAAAACATTTTTTTCTAGCACACAATTTTGTAACAATATGACCTAATTTACCTGCTCTTGTTTTCCAGATTTGTAATGCATTGATCTTTCTTTATAAGTGTTAACATTGTGGTAGAGGGTAGTCTATTCAACAAAGTTCTTTTCCTAATATGTTTTGCATGCAGTGCTTTTACAAAAATAGTAGCCGAGGGGGTGCACATGCATATTTGAATTTTTGGGCAGTTTGTCGAATGAGAAATATGGGTTGGTTTTGAGAACTAATTAGCTACTACTTATTGGATTGGGTGTGACATGTTTATTCATTCAATTGGCAAACAGCAAAATTATGTGACAGCTTCAAATTCTGGTTCTTTTTCCTTGATTGGCAGCAATCAGCATACTTTACAACATTCTAGTTCTTTTTTGTCAATATGTTCACTGCAACATTTTATACATTACTGTCACCCATTGTTTTAGCATTAAAAACTTTACTGATTTATGCACCATGTTGCATTGAATTTTTCTCAATGACAGTACGCTAATGCTAGTTACATTGTATTGCTTTACAGATTGACAATGTATGTTGCAAGTTCAGAACCAAAACCTTGGACCATCCGAATTTGATGGAGCGCTCCTTCACTGGCGCTGCGGCTACAGGGAAAAATGCATGGACACCCGGCGAGACTCGTAACCCAATGGAGTTGGATGGAGAGTCGTACAGTCCAGAATTTTCAAGTGACAGCAATGAATTAGGCGCATCGGAAATGGCATCCATGATGAACTCCGCACACATCAATGCCATGAGTAGTGGAAGTAAGCGGAAGCATTCCTCGGGGAAAACAGAGCAAAACAAGCGCATTATGGCGGCGTTGGCAAGCAGCATGGACGACTTGCTAAATTCTGTGAAGACTCAGAGCAAGGAATTAACTATGAACCACGTCGTCGAGGGCCACAGTATTACTATGGGACAGGCTGTTGGACGGCTATATGAAATACAGGGACTAGAGCCTGAAGATGAACTTCTCTATTTTGGTGTCATGCTTATGGAGGTTCCAAACAATCGGGAAATGGTAATGAGTATTCCCACAGACCGAGACATTATCAGGTGGCTACAAGCGAAGAAACAAGACAACGATAGGAATGGGGGTGTCACTCTTGTGAGTTTGCTGCGAAATGAAGGAGTTCAATTTCAAATCTGCTGAATGAAGGACTTTGATTTTAATTTCAGTTGAATTCTGATCTTTTTTTTTTCCTTTGTTGTGTTTTATTTAGTTGAATTGTGGTTTGAAGATGGTTTGGGCATGGGTCCTGCCTGTGGCGTACGGAACCTTAACTGGACAATCAGGATATGTTTGTGGTATTTTATGTTTTGTTATGCTATAATGGCTACAGGGTTGGATTAAACCTTGGACCATCAATTTTATATTTTATATTTTATGTTTTGTTATGCTATAATGGCTGCAGGGTTGTGTTTAATTTTCTGAAAATAGTTATGTTTGCCCAGGTGTCATTGGTTTTCCACCAATTGTTTATATAGGGTGGAACATGTGTGTTGCCCGAATTGTTTATATAAGCTACCCGAATTGTTTATCTCGACTGGAACATGTGTGTTGCAACACAGAAAAATAATTATTTTTATTACAAATGATGAACCACTGACATGATGTGAATTAGGAAAATCCCAAGTTCGTTTCAATTTTAAATTACAAAATATTACATGTGTTTTTAATTTTATAAAAGTTAACAAATCAATTTATTTTTTTCAGCTTGTTCTTTATGCCATGCATGGCAGCCATGATGAACATAAATATACACTAGTTACTTCCTTTTGCTGTACAACATTATTTTCTATTTAAAAACTTTCGTGGTCAAATACATGTGCTTAATACTTCTTCATTTCGGCAGTTGTTGATAATGTTTTATGCGTGTATGTTGTAGGTATGAACAACGACGATGAGGACCCCGCACGGATGGATGAAATGTTAGAGGATGTCGCAGCTCTCGCAAGACAGTGGCATCATCAGATGAATTTAAATTACGTTGAAGCCTACAGAATTGCAACTGATTACTACAAGGCGTACGTCCTTAAAGTTCCATGCCGTACTTCCATATTGTCGGGGAGGGCATGGATTACGGAATTATTCGAGGGTCACAATGGCCGCTTCTGATATGAATTGTGCATGCCCAAACAGGTGTTCATTCGGTTATGTATGACGTTGGTAAATGACTTCGGGTTGCGTGTACTCGAGCGGCCGCACGAATTGCACGTCGAGGAGAGTGTTGCAATATTTATTCATGTGCTTAAAAACTTGCCAAAACGGGAGTTACAAGAACGCTTCCAACATTCCGGTGAAACTATTTCACGGCATTTTCATACCGTCTTGAAAGCAATGAAAAAATTCACTGTCGTTCACTCCAGGCCCCCTGCTAATATCCAAACGCACAAGGATCCTATTTTGCAATCTCAATGACAATATATGCCGTTCAAGGTGTGGGAAAAGATTTTGTAATGTTATTCAAAATTATTTGAAAAAACATGGTCGGTACTATTTTATAATTGCAAAATTTTCGGTTCATATATAGGATGGCTTAGGTGCATTGGATGGGACACATGTACCGGCATGCATAAAGGAGTCAGAAGTAGCCCCATATTTCAGCCGAAAGGGGTGTCACACCCAGAATATTTTGGCGGTATGTGATTTCAATATGTGTTTTGTGTTTGTGTCGTGCGGGTGGGAGGGCAGCATGCACGACAGCCGGGTTCTAAGCAACGTAACGGAGGATCCACAATACAATTTTCCAACTGCAACTGACGGTACGTACATCTAAATCCACAATACAATTTTACATAATTCTTTTTTGGTAAACATCTGTATGTTTACCAAAAAAGAATTATGTAAAATTGTTTTTTGGTAAACATCTATACGAACTAAAGATACTAATATGTAGAATTCAATGCGTGACCGGGAATTTTTTTTGTATGAAAATTTGCTTCAACAAGCTCAACATAAAGGTAATATCCATCATTATATGCAAATATAATTAACCTCAGTAATATATATGTCAAAATGTATCAATTTATTTTATATCACTATTTTCCCGTTATAAATTCGATTTATGTTACCATTGTAATGAAAAACAAAATTTGATTCATCTTACCATGTGGTAATTTATGTATGGCAATTTTTACATTGTCCATGATAAACTTGTATTGTTATGTTCTTGTTGGTTATGGGTTTTGTAACTGAAAAATGTACGGTGGAAGTGCCCTTTCATGTGAACATTGATGACGAGTATTATGTAATTTACATGTGCACTTTCAGAGGTCGCTATTACCTTGTGGATAGTGGATACAGCAATAAGGAGGGCTTTCTGGCACCATACAAAGGCAACAGATACCACCAACCGGACTTTCAAAGGCACAATCCACGGAACTGTGATGAATTGTTCAACCGCGCTCACTCATCTTTGCAAAGCGTGATTGAACATTTGGCGCATGGAAGATGAGGTGGAGATTTCTAAAAGACATGCCTCGATTTGATTTCCATAAAGTGCAGGTGCCATTGGTTGCAGGCTTTACATAATTTCATATGCAGAAATAGTGTGGACGATAAGATTATTGTTGCTGTCAGCAATGCACCCGAGTATCGATATTCGGACATGCGTGACCGGGACGATTTGGCTGCCCTTAACGATGCGATGATGCCTGGAGATGATGACGTTGAGATGGCGCAGTTGTGGGCGCGTATCAGGGCAGAGTTGGTTGCAATTTGGCGAAATATTGGTTAGGTGGACATCTAATGTGATGCATGGCATCACTATGTTGTGTTGAAATTAATTAGAGACTTTTATTTACGTACATAATTGGTTAGCAATTATGTATGACCATGTATGTCCTTTGTTTTGTACAATTATCGAATACTGACTTCGTTATGATTTTAGGTTGGTTATGATTCCAGGTTGCTTACTAATTACAGTTTGATTATTACTTAAATTTTTTTGGTAACGTGTATGTTATTTGGTCATGTTTATCATTTCATTTTTTTGGTAACGTTTACGATTAGGTTGGTTATATTTTTAGATTTTTATAGCAATCAATTATAATTGGTTAGCAATCAGGTTGCTTATTTTTTTTCAAATATTTTTATATTTATAATTGACAAAAAAAGTAATTAAAAAATAATTGAATAAAAAATTTAATTGGACAAAAATAATTGGGAAAAAAATAATTCGCAAAACTTATTTGAAAAAGAAATGGAAAAAATTAATTAAAAAAATAATTTAAAAATATTAGTTGGGAAAAAAAATATTTGATAAAAAAAAGGTTAATTGGATAAAAATTATTTGAAAAAAAATTTGAAAAAAATTTTATTTGAGAAAAACATTACTTGAAAAAAAAAATCAAAATAAATTATCCACAAAACAAAATTAATTGAAAAAAAAATTAAAAATTAAAAAACGTTTCCTCATTTTTTCAGTTTACGTTTTTTGTCAAAATTTTAAACTCATTTCGAACCAAAAAAATTATCAAACAAATTTTTATGATAGTTTTCTAATTTTTTTTAAATATAAACTAGAAACGGCATGGATGTCTGTTTGGTAACGTTTACGTTTTCAGTTTATATTTACAAAAATTTTACAAACTGGTTTTTGTTTATTTTTTGTTTATTTTTAGAAAAACATCCACTACAAATGTGTTTGGTAATTGACAAAATGTTTACAACATCTTAAAAATATAAAGAGTGAGAAATGGCAAGTGGTGGCAAGTGGCGGCAAAAGACATTAGTGGAAAGTGGTGACAGTGGGTGGTGGGTAACGGGTGGTGGTGGGTGGTTGGGTGACGGTGGCGGGCGGTGAGTGGTGGATGGCGGGTGGTGGTGGGTGGTGGCGGGTAGGTGGTGAGTGGTGGTGGGGGGTGGTGGTGGTGGGTGGGTGAGTGGCGGTGGCGGGTGGTAGCAGTGGGTGGTGGTGGCAGTGGGTGTACGTGGGTGGTGGGTGATTGTGGTGGTAGTGGTGGTGGCGGATAGGTGACGGACGGTGATGCTAGGTGGGTAGGTGACGGTGGCAGGTGGTGGGTGGTAGCGAGTGGGTGGTGGTGGTGGCAGGTGGGTGGTGGATAGTGGCGGGTAGGTGGTGAGTGGGTGGGTGGGTGACAGTGGTGGGTGGTGGGTGCTAGCAAGTGGGTGATGGTGGTGGTGGTGGGTGGTGGGTGGTGGTGAAGGGTAGGTGGCGGTGGTGGTAATGATGGCGGTGGTGGGTGGTAGCAGTGGATCGTGGTGGGTGGTGGTGGTGGCAAGGGGTGGGTGGTGGTAGCGGGCGGTAGATGGTAGTGGCGGTGGCGGGTGGTGGATGGGAGTGGCAGATGGTGGTGGGTGGGTGGTAAATGGGTGGTGGGGGTGGGGGTGGTGGTGGTGGGTGGTGGTGGCGGTGGCGAGTGGTGGCGGTGGCGAGAGGTGAGTGGTGGTGGCAGCGAGATGTGGGCGGTGGTGGCGGCGAGAGGTGGGTGGGGGTGGTGAGGGGGGGGCAGGTGGGTGGTGGTGGGTGGTGGTGGCAGGTGGCAGGGGGGGGTGGGAGGTGGGTGGTAGTGGCAGATGGGTGGCGGGTGGTATGGGTGGTAAAAAAAAAAAAAAAAAAAAAAAAAAAAACTCAAAACTCAAAACAGATACACATTTTTTAAGTTTACATTTTGTAGCCAAATTTATAAACAGAGACTACTAATTTATGTAATTGAAATTTACCAAAGAAGTTTATATTTGAGTTGTTTAAATTTTTGTAAATATAAACAAAAAACTGAAAACGTAAGTATTACCAAACGGCACACCAAACAGACCCTTCGTGTTTGGGAAGATAGTTGGTTTTTTTTTGGGGTTGGATGTGATATTTGTGAGAGAAAAATTGAAATAAGTATGGAATTTGATGTGATATTTTGTGAGGGATTTGTTTTTTTGGGTTTTGTAAGACATTTGTGTTGTACTGAAAAAATAAAAAAATAAAAAAATACTAAAAAGCCAAGTTCTCAAGCACTCCCATAATTTGTTGGATTTTTAGAATTTAAAAAATTTTTTTTTTTTTTAACGTAAAATGTGATGTATCATAAAAAAATTATTAAATACACAAAGTACAATCCATATCCCATATATATAAAATATTTATGTATATTAACATAAATATTATTTACATAATATTACATGACGCAAGTATATTGTTTACAAATATGTGCATGTATAAGATTTGACCGTTATAGCTTAATTTTTAAATATATTGTATTATGTAAATAACATTACAGCACACAACCCTACTTGTATAGGCTTTATGTCCAAGTGCGTTGTTTAAGAAAGGAAATTTCACATCCAACAATTTGCAGAGGCCACTGACGCATCCACAGGTACTTTGAAATGCTATAAGGCCATTTCGGTCATTTTACCCACTTCTCATTATTTATCTTATTTTATTTCACATCTTTTCGTAAAAAGTTAAAAAGTTTATCCCCAAACAACTAGGTTTTTGTTTTCTTACATTTTAACCAAAAAGTTACTAAAATAGTCTGTTCCCAAACGAGGCCTAAGAAAGAAATTTGAAAGAATCATGTTTAGAGACTTGTATGAATTGTCTTCAAGGACAACTTCTTATGAGTCAATTCTAAGAGAGGAACAAGAAAGAAAAGCAACTTGACTTGGTACCTATTACCAATAAGTTGAGTTTGATTTTGATGTAGATATTGATGTAGTACAAGTAGTTCGTAAAAAGCCTATGGTTTGTGAGACCTTGAGAAAGGTTGAGAAACCTGTGGATATGCCATCAACACAGCCAACAAGAGCATCTCGTCGACAATATTCATTTGACTTGTCCAAGCAAATGCTTTGTTTGATAAGTTATTGGCCAACAAGTTTTTGACTTTAACTCCTAGCTATAACATTCCAAAAGAAAGAGAAAGAATTGGAAAACAATATTGTAAATGGCATAATTTTTTCAGACATTCAACTAATAATTGTGTTACATTTCGAAATTGTGTGCAGGATTTGATTCAAATGGTGTAGACGCGCCCTTGGGCCTCACTACAGTTTGGACTCAATTTGTGTCACGGTTCTTAATCTGAACCAAAAAGTCCAAATCCGACAAATCGTTTGAGAAAACAGATTTTTGTAAAAAAGTGCCAAACATGGATTACTTTGCCAGATACAGAGTCGCCACCTAAATATTTATAAATGGGAGAATTTAGGAAACCCTGACTCGGTGCCAAAGGCCACGTGTCTGTCATCACCAAAGTTGCCTCGGCTCGGGAACTTGGGTACGATTGGGGAAGGTCAGCTATGAGCACCCCCGCTCGCCCGATCAAAGATCGGCCTCTACTAATCATGATATCGTGTTTTGAAAACATTATGCATTCTTATTTCGATTATTAGCCTAGAATTACTATGTTATGCGCACAGTAAATAAGTATAGACCAAATCGCCTAAATTGGAACAAAACATTTCATGTTTGTTTTGATGATGGTTTGCTACTCGCAAGTAGGCTAAAGATGTAGGTTTTGCCACCTTCAAGTGGGCTTTAGAAAAGATGGTTTTGCCACTATCTAGTGGGCTTAAAACTCACAGTTTTGATGTATTATTCCAATTTAGGTTATTCAACCTCCATCCACAGGCATTCAAGCAGTTATATCACATAAGCAAATAGCCTCATGGTAATCATGCTATTATGGAAACACTCACACGCATGCGGTATGCTAAAGCATAAAAAGCTCACCTAGTACTCCAAGCCAAACAGAAACTAGTTAGCAATCATATGCATGATCCTAGTTCATGTTAAGATGGCTAATGCAACACATGCAAAATGCAACTAAGATAGGCTCGGCTAATTAACAATGACATGTGAAATGCTACAACTAATACGTATTCAATTTGGAATTGAAATACAAATGTAGTTAGAATGATGAGCCGAGCCCGGTGCCTGCAAAACGAATGAATGGATGCAAACATGCTATCATACTGTATGTTAATTGAAGCATGCCCTAGACTAACCATCGAAAGCTATTAAATAAAAGGGAAGAAAGATGTGGGGTTGGAAGACATACACACACTCACACACACTTATTACACAATTGCCCTCGCTCGGAGGGACCAAAAGAATATACAAGCCAAATAACAAATCAACTATCCTAGCTAATTAATTATTACAGACCCTTAATTAATTAACAAAATAAATGCAGAAAGAAGGTGGCCGCAGCCCTACCTCGGGATGTGTGGATGGTGCATGCTTGATCCGTCTCGCCCAGAAACTCGCTGCCATAGCACTGTTGCCTCTGTTTACACTGCCCTACCCCTCTGAGGATCACAAAAATTTCCAGAACTGCTTTGAATCACTCCCTGAGTCCCCCGAATTGTCACCGGCCAGAGCAAAGTACCACCGGCCATGGGAATGGGATCATCGGCCAAATCTGGTGCTCTCGACCAAATATGTTCTGCCGGTCGGCACTCAACACTACCGGCCAGCCAAATCTTCCTGCTGAAACCTGCAGTTGACAGCAGCAGAGGGCAAGCAGTGTATGTCATGGAATTTTCAAGCAAATGTATGCATGGACACACTCCCTATCATGCAATGGACTCAAGGGAGCATGGCCTTCGACCCTCGGGCCATCAATCACGCATTTCAATGCATGATGGCCGAGGAGTTGAATTACACGTTTTAATATGACACGAATGCACAAATACACACAAAGTGCCACCACCCTATCATGCATGATCAAGTGTGTTGGCGACAAAGGGGATTAGCTCATTTCATCACTTTGAGTATGAAATGGACTAATCTGCCTTGTGTTCGATATTACGTCCGATCGAACACTTGACACATGCAATGCAAACACATGTTATGCTTATCTTGCCATTTTACTGGGTTAATTTTATTTACTCATTTTAGCATTACCAATTCATCCTTTAATTGATTAAGTCCAAATGAGAGTCCTCTAATGGGAAAGAGGGCCTAAGCCTTAAGTGCCTTGAGCATGAAGAAGACCTCATGCCGTTGGCTAGTAGAAACCCTCAAGAGGATTAAAGCCATTAAGCATGAACGTCTTAACTTCATGCTCAAACCGACAAGAGGCTCAAGGCTACTTTCAAAGCAATGAAAGTGAAACATGTAAGGAAGTGGCATGAATGGCATGAAGTACGCTCTAAAATTGTGTGCAAGACACTACTACAACATGCAAATGGTTCAAGCACTCATGCTCAAATGGACTAATCAACTAGGTATGCAAGAGCATTACACCATAACCACACAAGGCAAGCCTTAAACAACAAAATCAACTCGAAACAAAGTTATGCAGCCTCAAAACAGTGGCTAAAATGCATGGAACAAAGGCCAAAACAAGTCAATGAAGCATGCTCATGCAAGAGGCCAATGCAGCACATAAACCATAGCTATATGGTACAATGCATGCAGGTCTCAACCACCTCAAAACAGTGTTTCTACATGCCAAAACCATGCTGAAAATGCATGATCATGCACCAAAACAAGCTCAAATGATATGCCCAAACGATGGGCTCTTGAAGCACATGAACTACAACTATGTAATGCAATGCACGAGAGTTTTATCCAGCCCAAAACAAAATTTCTACATGTTAATTTAGGGCCTAAAACATGCTGGAAAATAGCCAAAACAAACTAGAAAAGCATGCTCTCCTTTAGACCATTCTAAGCATTTAAACCACAACCATGCAAAGCAATGCACAAACTACCTTAACACCTCAAAACAGAGCTTAATCACAGAAAAATATGAACTATTACAGGCCAAAGTTAAGCTAGCACATGTTAGGAAGATAGGCTAAAGCATGAAACAAGCTAGGCTAGGGAGCAAAATTACACTACAAGTGTATGAAGCAAGCAACCAAGCCCCCAACTGGACCAAAACAGATCTGAAACATGGCAAAACAGAGCCTAAAACATGCTTGGCTTAAGCTAAAACAAGCCACAAAAAGATGCTACTTTACAAGCCCAACAAGGCATAACAACTAGCTACAAGGAGGAGGGGCTAACCCCTCCTATTTGAGACCTCAAAACTGGTTTTGGATCACTGAAAAATCTCTGAAAAAAAATGTTGTTTTTAGGCCCAAAAGAGGTTTGCTTAAAAGAGCTCAAAGGTGGATCACAATCTCACAAAACAAGGAGCAAACAAAGGGAGGACACCCCTTAACTCATAAGGACTTCAATCCACCACTTTTAACACATAAAAACAGAGATTTTGACAGTTGAAAACCAAGCCAAAATAAGCATGCAAAGGTAGCTATACAAGTGCACAAAATCAAGCTTGAGAAAAGTAGGAGCTTACCCTTGAAGCTCTGCACCAAAATAGGTCCTTCTTGGACCAAAATCAGCCTTAGAAGCTCCAAATACACCTCCAAGGATCACCTCTTCCAGATAGGTGTAGACACCCCATTTTTGACCGACCTTAAGACTCAGACGTCACCGATTGAATGGTTGGTGATGTTGCATATCGCGCTTGTTCCGAAGTTTCAGAGTCTCGCCCGTGAGCCTTGCCTCCGGACTTCCGGGCTTTTCCGTGCTTTGCCTCGGTTTGCGAACCAGGCTCTGTTTTCTCTTCTTGAAGGGAGGGAGAGGTCTCGTAGATCATCTCTCAGTGGCCATAGGTTACGTTTCATGGTCGTAGACCATTTTTCCCATTTCGGAGCCCGGTTCCCGGTTTTCGGAACCGTCGGCCATGTGCCTCGGTTCGGGACCGCTTAACCACCTCTGTTTGCTCCGATTTTTGGCATACATCTTATTTACTCCCTTTTGAAGGACACTGTGGTCCGAGAGACCAACTTCGTGGTCGAACACCACCTCCAGTGCTTAACAGTCAATTTTCGGGGCCCCAGGCTGCGTGTTTCGGCCCTCGAACCTTCAATTTGCATCGGTTTGGGTTCATTTTTGGCAGGGACCTTATTTTCATTATTGGGAAGCTTGTAGAAGGGTGGGAGGCCAGCAATTGTTTTAAAAAGCCAGCTTTATTCCTTCATCGCTCTCCGTCGCCCGTTTTCCTCGCTAGTAAGCTGATGTTGACCATTCCCGAGCTACTTTCTTTGGCCCTCCACCACATATTTGTGTTGTACACACCTGGGAGGCCACCAATATGTCATGGCCGGCCAACAGTTGTTCCTGACCCTTTTGAACCCCTCTGAAAAGTTGGGTTTTCTCTCTCCTGGCTCACATTTTCAGGGTTTCAACCACATAGCTGTGTTGTGCACACATGGGAGGCCACCAATATGGGTGGCGGGCCAGCTTTCTCTGATTGACCTTTTTGACCCTAGTTGGCCGGCCAAGGGAGGCGGCTGGCCGGCCACCTGAGCTCTCTAAAACTGGCCGGCCATGCTCCCCTCAGCAGGTTCCTCACAGATACACCCTCATTTTCCCCCCAGATTCTGTATCCGATGGGGGACTTTTGGGGGGAAATTTTGAATTTCATTTCCCCCCCTTTTTCTCCACACCTTTGCCTATATAACCAGCACCCCCAGCTATGTTTTGGAGGTTACAAAAATTTGTTCTAAGGCTCTTGCATTCAATCTCTCTCCCTCTCTACTCCAAGCATCAAAACCCCTTAAGTCCTACACCATTTTACACTACAACTCATAGCACCACACCTCCAACATCCATTCCAGCAACTTGAGGCTGTCTACCAGATGTTAAGAGCTCCCAAACCTGGTCCAAGAGCAGTTGAAGCTTGGTTCTACAAGGGTGAGCCTCATTTCTCTCTCTTTTTGCTCTATTTTGCTTTAAATCTTAGGCTTTGTTTCTTACATTTTTGGGCTGCGACCCAAACTGAAAATAGTCATATATTAAGCCCCTTTTCATGTTTGATCAAGGACCTCTTACTGTTTGAGGTCTCCTACTATCACTTGCCTCTTTAACTCTCTTTTAGGCCTATTTTTGCATAGTATTTTAGGCTTATTTGTGAGCTGTTTTGGACTTGGTTATAAACTATAAAACAACATGTTTTGAGCCCCTCTTAAATATTATTGAAGGGCCCTCCTCTCTTTGAGGCCAACAGCTACCACTTGCCTGTTTGTCCCTCTTTTGGCCTTTTTCTTGCATGATAGGTTAGCCTCACTTGTGTTTATTTTACTGGCTTGATGTAAACTATAAAATGCCTTGTTTTGAGCCCCTCTTCAACTTTGTTGAAGGGCTCCTTTCCATTTGGGGCCAGCTGATGTCCCTTATCTCTTTTCTCCCGTTTAGGCCACTTTTACATGATAGATAAGCCATATTTGTGATCACTTTTGAGACTTGTTGTAAACTTAGAAAAGGATTTTTTTGACATTATTTTCATGTTTTATTAAGAGCATTTTCCTATTTGAGGTCACATACCTCCTTATATGCTTGATTCCCTCTCATTTTGAGCCTTACACCCTAGCCTTTGTTGCATACCTTATTTGACCTTCTAGCCATTGGAATCCAGTGGATTTCCAGTGGCTT
The DNA here is from genome assembly GCA_025200525.1 of Camellia lanceoleosa. Taxonomy (NCBI): domain Eukaryota; kingdom Viridiplantae; phylum Streptophyta; class Magnoliopsida; order Ericales; family Theaceae; genus Camellia; species Camellia lanceoleosa. The sequence continues at coordinate 216,153 of JANUSC010000294.1, read as the reverse complement.
TGATGCTGTTTTGAGCCTCCAAATTAGAGGGGGGTGATCCCCTCTCACCTTGACTTGTTTGGTGGCCATTTTGGCCTTCCAAAGAGGCCCTATCTTGCATACTTTGTGGACTAATTTTGGGGCCAATTTGGTGAGTTTTGAGACTATCATATTTGATTTTCAAAGTTGATTCGGGGCTGCCACATGTCTATCTTGTATATGCTTAAGAATCTCTTTGTATGCCCTCTAAAGGAACCCCTCATTTGTGCATGTGTTGGCTGTATTTCCATGGTTATTTGGGCTTATTTTGGCATGCTTTATTCACTGATTTTTTCTCGTTTAGTGAGATTCCATGTGCTTCATATACGTGCCATGTAATCAATGTTTGATAGTCAAAATAGCATGCTATTTTAAGCCATCTTGCTAGCACCTTTTGGCCACACTTTAAATTGGAAAAGTTCATGTTTTGGGACTGGCTTGACTCTGTCTTCATGCTTCATTTTCAAATAATGCATGCTTTGTATAGCTATAAGTCATTCCATGTGCCTAGCTTTGAGTTTCGGGTCTCATCTCATGCATCGGGTGCCATATTGCCATGCTTCGGGGATGTTTAGCATCATATTTTAGTGCTGAAATTTTCTTGTTTGCATATCATGTTCCATGCCTTACCATGCTTCGATAGAGTGGCATTCGTGCCTTAGGTTCGGTTCTCGATTTGCGTGCATGCGTGCACACGTCTCGAGTGTCTCATTTTCATCTTATGGCCTCCTATGTGAGTGTGGCTGAGGTCCACTTATGGTGGTGTAAGTCCATTATGCATTATGTATGCCATTTCATTTCATAGCATTGTGTATGCTAGGTTATATATTAACGCATTGTGTATGCCATGTTACCTCGTGCATTGTGTATGCCATTTCATAGCATTGTGCATGTTAGGTTGTATCTTAGTTGCATTCATGCATGTCATGCATATTGCATTGTGTTTGGGATAGGAGTTAGCCTGAGCACGGGAAACGAGTGCGTTTCAGTACTCAGTGTGAACGCGTGTCTCAATTCCCCCCACCGCCACACACGGATTACCCATGATGGAGTTTAGGTCTTGTTGTGTTTATGTGTGCATTCATTTCATATTAAGTTGTGCAACTCGACTCCTCAGTCATCATGCATCGAGATGCGTGATTGGTGGCACGAGGATCGAGGACTACACTCCTTGAAGAGTAGTCAAGCATACATATGTGAAAATACATTGCCATGCGCCTTTTCTGCTCTCTGTTGCAGCAAATCAAGAATCAACAGCCTTCCGGAGTTTGGCGCGCTTTCGAAGAACAATTGCAAACAGAGGCTAATTGGGGCATCGCAGTAGATTTTCGCGCAAGGCAACCAGAACATGCATCATTCATCATCCGGAGCAAAGTCGAGGCAGTCCCTAGCTTGCATGCTAGTTTATTGCTTTCCTAGTTAAAATTGTTAATTAATTAGGGTTTTGTACTTATTCGAACTGTATTTATTTGAGACTGTATATTATTCTTTCGGACCCCCTGCGCGAGGGCAAAATTGTAATAAGTGTGCGTGTGTGTGATGCATGTCTTCCAATCCCACGTCTTTCTCCCTTTTATTTACCAGCTTATGATGGTTAGATTAGAGCATGTTTCAATTAGCATACAGTATGATAGCATGTTTGCATCCATTCATTTGTTTTGCATGCACCGGGCTCGGTGCACGATAATTCATTGCATTGTTTTCAATTCCAAATTGAATACATGTTGTCTGTTGCATTTTGTAGACACCCCATTTTTGACCGCCCTCAAGACTTGGGCATTACTGATGGTTTGCTTGGTGTTGAGAGATGTGCAGGGCACAGGTTCAGTTTCTTCGGCAAGAAGAGAGGCAAATCTTCCCAAACACTTTGTTTAAGGGTTTGGAGTTGAAGAAAAGAGGAGAGGAGGGGAGAAAATAGGTTGGAGAAGAAGTTCGCCATGAATCCGGGTATGAGAGAATCGAGCAGCCCTCGCTGAATCGGGCTTATTCAATTGCATACTTGGAGTTAAGCTATGAGGCCACCATCGTTGGAAAGAAGACTTCCGGGGCTTCACTTTGTACTCAAGAATCTCCCAAAGCCAAGTCCGGGTGGAGGAGATATGTTGGGTTGAAGCAGGGGATCATCCTGGTTGGATCGAGTCTGCGCGACTTCACGGAAAAGGGTATAACTTTTTGTGCAGAAGGAATTTTGATGCAAGGTTTCTGCCATTGGAAAGCTAACTTCCGGGGCTTCGATTTGCATACCCACCGGCCATGTTTTGACCAAGGAATCATCCATTGGAACTCTATTTAGCAGACCGGCAGAAAAGAGTGCCGACCGGCACTTTATTTTGGCCGATGATCGAATTTTCTGGCCAGTTTGAACCCTTTGCACCCCCCAGGCTCTGTGCATACCAGCTGGCAGCTGGGATGCACAGAACCAGATCCACGTGCATCCATATGCCTATTTTGCACCCTTTTGCACCTTTGAACCCCTTAAAGCTTCTAGAAGCTTGAACCCTTTGGCCAAGCTTCTTGGAGAAGCTTGGCCAGCTGTATTAGCTTCTCCTAGAAGCCTTGCACCCCCCCTTTGCCCCTTTGACCCTTTCCATTTGCTTAGCCATTAAGTTAAGAGCTTATACTTGGCCTATATAAGCTCTTCTCTTCTCCTTTGTCTAGGGTTGGAGATTCTTAAGCAAAAAACCAGAGGATATACATATATTCTGATATAGATACATATATCCCACCTCCTTCTCTATATCTATCCTATCCAAGCTTCCAAACACCTTGGTTCTTGTATCATTTTCTCTACAACACCTAGCACAACACCTCCATCTTCCATTCCAGCATTTGGGAGGTCATTTGCAGAGGTTAGGGGCTCAGAAACTTGGACCAAGGGGTGCTGGTTTGTTGGTCTACAAGGGTAAGCACACTTTTCCCCAAAACTAGCATTTTCTTGGTTCATATCTAAGCCATAGTTGCATGTATTTTTGAGCTTCGATGTAAACTACAAAGAGGCTTGTTTTGAGCCCTTCTTCAACATTGAAGAAGGGCTCAACCTTGTTTGGGACCCCCATGTATGACTTGCTTCAATACCCTCTTGGGTCCTTATTTTGTTGCATGTTTCTTTAGCCTACCATGCTTCCATTTTTGGGCCTTCGACAGGCCTGAAAAGTGGCTTATTTTTCCCCCCTCTACATGTCTCATGAAGGGTATTTGGCTGTTTGATGATAGCATCTAGCACCTATCTCTTTACCCCCTTGTATGCCATGATTCTTGCATAGTATATTTGGCTGGCGTATAATCTGTTTTTGAGCATGTAATAAACTGTAAGTAGGCTTATTTTGAGCCCTTCTTCAACATTGAAGAAGGGCTCAACCCTGTTTGGGACCCCTATCTTGCACTTGTTTCATAATCTCTTCTATTTACCGTAATTTTGCATGCTTTGTTAGCCTATCTTGCTTCTATTTTTGTGGCTGGTCATAAACTGGAAATGTGCTTGTTTTGCCATGTATAAGGTCTGTCCTAGGTTGTTTGGGTCAATCTTGGCATTCTTTGTATAGCCCCTTTGCATTGTAGCTTGTATGCTTCAACTAGGTGCATGTGTAGGATGCATTGCCTCCATGATTTCAAGGGTTTTGAACCCTCTTACATGCTATTTCAGACCCTAATCCATGCTCACATGTTCATTTTTGTCATCTCTTTCATGCTTTAAGGGTGTGTCCTTTTATGCATTCAAGGGTGCCTTGTGCATGCTTGTGTGTTTAGAGCTTTTAGGATGCCGTGAGTGTGAGTTTTGGGTGTATTTTCACATGCTGAAAACCTGTTTTTGGTTGCTCGAGTCTTGCCATGATTGGTCTTGTCAAGTGTGGTTCAAAGCCTCATTACCTTGCTTCAAGCACTTGGGCTATTTGCATGCTTTGTTTGGTCTTGTTTAGCTTGGTTTGGCACCATGTTTTGCATGATTTCAGAGCTTTTCATGTATGCTAATAGTCCATGTTTGTGCCTCTTAGATGTGTTTAAGAGTTGCTTAATTATGCTTAAGTGTTGGTGCCTTAACTTATACATGTGTGCATGTGTGTTTGGCCCTCTTGACTTAGCATTTTGGCCACTGTTTTAGGCTTGTTTGAGGCTGCGTAATCTAGTTTAAGTCCATTCCCTCATGTGTTGTAGCATGCCTACTTTGTATGTGTTGCTTAGGTTGTGTGCCTAGCATGTTTATATAATTGCATGTTCATATTGCATGTTAGATTGCATGCTTAGGTTGCATTTGACATGCATGCTTTACCTCTTGAATTGAGTATGATAGAGGTTGAGCTCTTTGTTTGTTTATGTGCATTTCATTCCACATTGAAGTTGCACACTTTGGCTTCTTGGGCCATCATGCATTGAAATGCGTGATTGGTGGCCCGGGAGTCGAGGGCCATGCTCCCTTGAGTCCATTGCATGATAGGGAGTGTGTCCGTGCATACATTTGTCCCAAAATTCCATACCATGCTCTGTTCTTTGTCTGGCTTTGTCAAAAGCTGTCTCCCGCAGGAATTTAGTGCCGACCGGCACTCTTCAGTGCCGACCGGCACACTTTTTGTGCCGATAATCTCAATTGCAGCCGGTGGCCAAACCCTGCAGCCGATGGTCCAACCCTTCAGCCGGTGGTAATATTCAGGGTATGTGGAAGGTGTCCCAGGACTCTGGCAATTTTCCAGAGAGGCAGGGCAGCAAAAGCAGAGAGAACAGAGGCATGGTGCGGGTTCCCGGGCAAGGCGGACATCGAGCATGCATCATTCGCGCATCCCGAGGCGAGGGGCTGTGGCCCCCTTTTATTTCACATTTATTTATTCAGTAATTAGAATTTGTAATATTTATTCATTTATTTTGGGACTGTATATTCTTTCGGTCCCTCCGAGCGAGGGCAAAGTTGTAATAAGTGTGTGTGAGTGGATGTATGTCTTCCAATCCCCATTTCTTTCTATCCATTTTATTTACCCGCTTTCGATGGTAGATTAGGGCATGTTTATTTTAGCATACCTTATGCAATGCATGCGTGCATCCATGCATTTGTTGACATGCACCGGCCTGACATCATACAAACTGCATTTCAATTTTCAATTCCAAATTGAATACGTGCTACACGCGCATTTCACATGCTATGTTTAGGGTTAGCCGAGCCTACTCTAGATTGCATCTATGCCTGTGTTGCATTAGCCACTTAACATGAACTAGGTCATGCATGTTTGCTAACTAGTTTCTTGTTTTGGCACGGAGTACGATGTAAGTTTTATGCTTTAGCATGTCGCATGCGTGTGAATGTTAACATGACAGTATGCCTGCCATGCGGCTATGCTTATGTGATAAACTGCTTGAATGCCTGTGGGTGGAGGTTGGATTGCGTAAATTGGAACAACTCATTGAAATCTGTATTTTAGCCTACTTGCAAGTAGCAAAAACCAATACGTTTTTCGAGACAAAACGGATATGCAATGTTTATTTCCAAATTAGGCAATCTGGTCTATACTTTTGTGTTGTGCGCATCACATAGTAATTCTAGGCTAATAACCGGAATAAGAACATGTAATGTTTTCGAAATCGGATATCACGGTTAGTAGAGGCCGGTCTTCGGACCGGGCGAAAGGGGGTGCTCATAGCTGACCTTCCCCGATCGTACCCAAGCTCCCGAGCCAAGACACTTTGGTAATGACGGACACGTGGCCTTTGGCACCGAGTCAGGGTTTCCTAAATTTCCCATTTTAAAATATTTAGGTGGTGACTCTGTAATCTGGCAAAGCGGTCCATGTTTGGCACTTCTTTTCAAAAATTTGTTTTTCTTCAAAACGATTTGCCAGAGTTGGACTCTTTGGTTCAGATTTAGAACCGTGACAAAATTGAGTCCTTTGAACTGTAGTAGACCCAATATCGAACCGGAACGGGAGTCGCCCTCCCGGGGCGCGTTCGGGGACGTCTACACATTTCATATGCCATGTTTAGAATAGCCGAGCCTGCTATAGTTGCATTTTTGCATGTATTGCATTAGGCATTTCTGTAAAATTAGGGTCATGCATGGCTTCCTAATTAGCTTCTGTTTTGGCTTGGAGTACTCGGTAAGTTTTTATGCTTTAGCATCCTTACATGTGTGTGAGTGACTGCCATGATAGCATGTTTACCATGAGGCTATGTGCTTATGTGATATACCTGCTTGAATGCCTGTGGGTGAAGGTTGGGTTATTTAGATTGGAACAAATCATCAATTGTGAGTTTTAAGCCCACTAGATAGTGGCAAAACCATCTTTTCTAAGCCCACCTGAGGGTGGCAAAATCTGCATTTTAAGCCTACATGCGGGTAGCAAACCATCTTTCAAAAACAAACATGAAATGTTTTGTTCCAATTCAGGTGACCCGATCTATACTTGTATGCTATGCGCATCACATAGTAAATCTGGGCTAATAACCGGAATAAGAATGCATAATGTTTTCAAAACTAGATATCACGGCTAGTAGAGGCCGATCTTTGATCGGGCGAACGGGGGTGCTCACAAAGTGACCTTCCCCAATTGTACCCAAGTTCCCGAGCCGAGGCAACTTTGGTGATGACGGACACGTGGCCTTAGGCAAACGAGTCAGGGTTTCCTAAATTTTCTCAAAAATAAAATATTTAGGTGGCGACTTTGTATCTGGCAAAGCAGGCCATGTTTGGCACTTCTTTCAAAAATCTGTTTTCTCAAAACGATTTGCCAGATTTGGACTCTTTGGTTTAGATTATGAACCGTGACAATTTGAGTCCTTGAACTGTAGTGAGCCCAAAATGAACGGAACGGGGGGCCCATTCCCTTCCTGGGGCGTTTAGGGACGTCTACAGTTTCTGGCGACTCTGCTGGGGATTTAGAGAGCTTGACTCGAACTCATGATATCTGGTTTTGACTACACTTGTGTGTTTCTTTGCATTGCATTTTCATTGGTGCGCCTAGGACACCGTGTTTGCCATCTGCTATTCCTGAGCGGTTTGCCAGAGGCTGCATGCCATAACGCTTACCGGTTACGGGCTCTGCCAGTATGGGAACACAAACTCCGGTTTTACCGGGGCACCCTTTTGACCATTCGACCTAGTGCATATTCGGAATCTGTAGTGACCATTCCAAACTAGGACAGGTTGCTTACCCGATATAGGTTGTTTGAAACCGCTGCGTGCTTAGTGAAACCCTAGCTCTTGACAAAATAGGACAGGGAAACCCTACCCCAAAATAGGGGTGTTTTGGTTCTCACTTATTTGTTATGTGCTTTTAGAGTGCGTCTCTACAGGGAATGCATGTATCAGTTTATGAGTTTAGGCATCAGGCCTGTAGGCATTAGTCAGTGTTTGAGAATCAGTTATCTGTGGGTATCGGATTCAGTTTTTGGGGACAGTGATTCAGGGATAATGATCAGTGTTTGAGGACAGTGTATATTCAACTTGTCGACCGTGTGTTGTTATGCCCAGCTGTGTGTTGTGTATTTATTTTAAGCTATTATGCTGTTCATTTATCTGGTTGTTTATTTCCTTATTGCTTTATTTATCTTTTTGCTAGGACAGTTTTAGCACAATTGCTTCAAATCCAGCAGATATTCCCCAAGCACTTTGGACAAGAGGTCGTCGGCTCAATCGATCTGAGGATCTGGTTGACGGACAGCCAGTGTTCCATTCTCTACCCCCAGTTGTCAGAAGAAGGCCGAGAAGGCGCAGTGTGTCTGAGCAGAGGTTACCAGAGCAGTGGTCTACCCTAGCAGTGAACAGTCGGGCTGAGATTTCAGTTTCTGCCATAGAGATACACATACCGGTCAGTCAACAGGATCAGCAGAATATGGCTGGGATGGAAGAAATGATGCGACAGCTCCAAGAGAGCATGAAGCAAATGCAAGAGGACGCTGTCCGCCAAGCGGAGTTCTCTAAACAGCAGGCCACAATCATGGCCCAGCAGGCCGAGCTCATCACTAGACTGCAACAGCAAAATGCAGCATCCGCCTCACATCTAGTTCCTCCTCCACCAGGGGTCCCGTTACCCGAGCAAACACCAACCGTCCAGAATGTCCTACCAAACATCCAAAACACCTTGCCAAATGTCCAGAACATCCAGGAGGACACAGACTTTCCAACGGGGCCAGCTCCGCCCCCACTTCCACCTCAACTGTCCAAGACCCATACACCCGCCAACCACCCAAACTCTCCCTTCGAGTTCGAAATAGACCCTACAGCACTGAAATTGATGAAGCTCGAGAAGCTGTTCAAAAAATCCCAGGGGGTAAAGGCTATTTCGGATATCGAGGACGGATATACCGATGTGGCTGTGACATTACCGGATAGATTCAAAATTCCGCAGATTGATCGCTTCGATGGATCTGGTGATCCCATGGTTCACCTCCGACTATTCTCAGATATACTATGACCAATGGGCCTCACCAAACCCTAGAAGCTTTCGCTATTTCATTGGACCTTGTCGGGAGTGGCTGCTATCTGGTATGCGAAGTTGGAAGATGAAGTCAAACGGAGTTGGGACGAAATGGCCGAGGCCTTTGTTGCGCAATACTCTTACAACACCCAAATTGAGATTACAACTCGTGATCTCGAAACAACAAGGCAGGAACCCAAAGAGAGTTTCTCGGATTTCGTGACCCGGTGGAGGGCGAAGGCCTCGATGATGACTTTAAGGCCCACCGATAAGGACCAGATCAGGATGATTGTGCGCAATCTCCAGCCGAAACTGATGCAAAAGATGATTGTACTCCCCTTCCCCACCTTTTCGGATCTGCACGAGATGGGGGTACAAATTGAAGATGCAATGAAACAGGGTCTGATTGACCAAGACAAGGAGCAGCCCCGGAGAACTTTTAACCGCAACAACAACGCAGTTCGAGTGGCATCAAGAATCGCAAGAACTTCGGAGGTTAGCATGGTCGCCACCATTCCCCCTCCCCTTCCAAGGCCTATGGCAGCCACACCCTTCTCCGGTACATCCGGAAGTAGTACCCAAACCACTAAATACCAACCCAGAGGCCAAAGAACCTTCACCCCATTGTACATGCCTTTGTCCAAGGCTCTAGGGGTCTTAATCAGAAAGGGGCACCTAAAACCCCTGGAGCCGAGGCCGTTACCAAATCCACTTCCCCACTCACAACCTGCCAAGTATTGCATATCACAAAGAACACGGCCATGACACCGACTAATGCTTCAGATTGCGTCATGAGATTCAGGATCTCATTGACAAACAGGTGATTTTGCCACCAGAAAGACCCAATGTTACAACCAACCCACTCCCCAGACACAACCCAGCTCCACCTCCCAAAAGAGTCAACTTTATCCAGACTGGGGTCGTGTCTTACGATCCTAGCATCTATATCACTCCCTCCCATCTACCTAAGCTGGAGGTGCTCTTTCTCGACTGCACTAACCTTTTGTGCATGCTGGACATCTCTACAACCCAACTTGAGCCAATGGTGGTGGCCGTGGAAGACAATACAAGGGAGATTGTAGAGGAGGATGGAACTATTGAGCTAGGAATTGAGCAGTCTGGGAATTTTGCTGGGGAAGCCTATGACCCGAGTAAGTACATCTTGTCAGTGGGCCGGTCTGAGCCAAGTATAGAATTGCTAGAGAGAGCAGAACTGTGTGTGATACGGGGGGACAAATTTGAGCAGGGGATGGATGATCTGACGGCCGTAGAAGAGGGCTTTGCCAACCTGCAGTTTTTCGATGATCAAGAATCAGAGGGCGTAGCAATCAACTGGTTTGATTATGAGGAATCGGCAGAGGCCACTGGATGGCTGGATGATCAACTAGATGTGGTGGAAGAGTTCCAACCAGAACAGGGCTCGGCAGGGGCAAGGGTATCAGTGGTGGCTGAAAGGGCCGAGAGTCAGAGTACATTGCTGGAAAGTGCCGGTACAAAGAATTTCGCTCAGAACAGGGGCATTGTGGATGCAGGGAAAACTGAACAACAAACTGCACTAACGCAGGTGGAACAAGAAAAGATTTCGGATTCTGAGAGAATCCGAAAAGCCAAAACCCATGAAGTAATTGAAAGTGTTGTAGGCACGAAGACAGAAGATGCTGTGAGCATAGGGGCTGAAAGTACTACGAGTACAATCATACCGGAGCCAAACAGGTGCCTTTCGAATGCCAACGGGATATGGTGGGAAGGCGATGATTTATGTCTTGCCCACACAGACAATGATTGGGGAAGCAATCAACCAAACGACACCTGGTACCTCGATGAGGTTGACCACATGACAAGGAGCGGGCGGTATTTCAAGCCCCCACACCTAGACTGACCCGAGGCGTCTGGGAAGGATAAAGAAGAAGAAGGAGAAGCAAATCGAAGAGGAAGCTGTGTTGAGGCAGTTGAAGAAAATACAGGCATACATCTCTATCTAGGGACTGCTTATGGCGTCACGAGTGCATAGACAAGCTGTCATATCTGCTATGGACAAGGCTAAACTCTCTATGGATACCACACCAGAGCAGCTAGTTGGACTGGTCTTTCCGGGAGGAGGTTCCCCGACGATAACCTTTTCAGACAAAGAACTGCCGCCTGAGGGTGCAAATCATAGAAACCCCTCTATAGCTTTGTGGAATGTAAAGACAAGTAGGTGCCAGTGGTTCTTGTCGACACGGGATCCGCCATTAATGTGTGCTCGTCAAGGACAACATATGCAATCGGGTTAAAGCCCGCGGACTTCGTGCCAACTACTCAAGTGATTAGAGCCTATGATAACACCAGCAGGGAGGTGATGGGGACTGTCAAAATTCAGACCCAGGTTGGTCCGGGACAACACAACATTGAATTCCATGTCTTGGATGTTCCTCCAACCTTCAATCTACTCTTGGGGCGGCCGTGGTTGCACCAAGTAAAGGCAGTCTCTTCCACTCTACATCAGATGATGAAATACCCCTATGGAAAGGGAGTAGCCATTGTTTTTAGGAATTCATCGATCCATCCACCTCCGGAGATATCTACACCAGTCTTGGAAATCGAGCACGGCATGGAGGATGTGTTCTTATCAGGGTTTACTCTGGCTGAGGCTCGGGTTGTGCAGAATATCATGGCTATTAATGAGGGAGTGTACGTCAGTGCTTAGTCTGTATACCTCATGAACAAACTACAACACATCCCCGGGATAGGATTGGGAAGGAGCGGCTGGAAGGGCATCGCAGCATTGGCCGAAGTGCTACACAACCCTCATACCTTTGGATTGGGTTATCAGCCCACCAAAGAGGATTGGTTAAGGAAGCAGAAAGAAGTGGCTGGGAGAGCCAGAGCAAAGAAGGCATGGAAGCCTTTTGACTTAATGCATAGGCCCATTCAGGGTACCCTAAACGGATGTTTCGTCCGGGAGGGGGAGGACTTTCCATTCTATGGCTTCCCCGAGCCGTGGCTGAATACGGAGAGGAAGCGCGTGCCAGGCTTCGAGATTTTCTTTGACCTACAACTATCCGGGGATGACGCGTCGAAGAGCGCAGCACTCCATCACCGAGGTTGAGCAAAGGTAAGGCAGTGGACTCCGAGGGCGCTGAAATTGAAATGGGGGTAGCATTGGCTTGTCTACTTTCAGATCCTCCGATCGACCAAAAGTGCTTGGGGGATAACTTCTCGGTTTCCATGATTGGGGATGAAACAGCTGCGAACCTACCTCAAGACTTGGACGTCACCGCTTGAACACTCGGTGATTATCCATGTTTGTGTTTGTTTGGAGTTCCCGGAGTCCTCGGCTACACGCCCTGCCTCAGGACCTCCGAACTTAACCGTTTTGTGTCTGGTTTTGCGCCAAGCACTTGTGCTTTGCCTTTGAGGGGCAGGGAATGCCTTCTGAGGCATCCCTACACACCACCAGCAGTGGCTAGAGGCCACCGGCTGGTGATTGTTTCCATCGGCACTATATTGTGCCGGTCGACACTATTTTGTGCCGGTCGGCACTACTTTTGGCAAAATGACCATTTTGCCTCGCCACCACTTCTTTACAAATTGTGTTGGAGATATTTTCAGACAGCTTTTTACCACTTTCTTCCCCTCCATACACGTGTATGGAGGGATGAGCCCCTTGCTTGCTTGGTTGCTAAGCTTACAAGATTGCCTCCTCTATAAGAGGAGGCCTTGTCTTCTTGGCTTGGAGGTTAGCCATTTTGAGAGACTAAAAACCAGAGCTCACATACCTCTCTCTCTATATTTTCCATCTCTCTCATCCTTGTGTGTGTGTGTTCTAAGCCTAAAAGTTGTGTTTTACCATACTTTTGCACTATTACACACACCAATACACCTTAGCTCGAGATTGAGAGACTTAGAGGGTTGTTTGTTGAAGTTTTGGACTGACTTTGATCACTAGAGAGTGGCTGCTCCACCTGTTCTTCAAAGGATCTTCAAGGGTGAGCTTGTTACTTTAGTTTTCCCATTCTTGCACTAGCTTTCTACCCCTCTTGCTTTGTGTTTTTGGATTTGTGTTTAACATAAAAAGGGCTTATATTTTCATGCTCTTGAACATTCATTCAGATTGATTTGTGGTTTGGGTAGAGTCTCACCCTCTTAGGCCTTGTTTTGGCCATTTTGGTGTCTTTTCTTAAAGCTTTGCTTACTTGGTGTTCTCGGTCTTCTCACCACTGAAAACCAGTGGGTTTTCAGTGGTGAGGAAGGTACTTCCAAGTCTCAAATAGGGAGGACACCCTCTCCCGTTGTCCTTTGCTTGCCTTTGTATTTGGCCTAAAGAGTAGCATGTATGCATACTTGCATTTAGTTTCATTTCAGAATTTTTTTGAGTGTTTTGGAGCATGTTTAACCTCTATTTTTGGTCGGATTTGTAGCCCTTAGTATGTATCTTATACTTGCTTTGAAATGCTCCATTATGCTAGGAAGAATGCCTTGCATTTAGGCCATGTTCTTTGCATGTATTAGTCTCACTTCATGAAGATACTAGTATTATTTTGCCACATTTAAGGGCAATAACTGCTTTTTGTCATATTTAGCATGCTTGACATGGTTGTTTTGCATGATGGCTTGTAAGCCTTAGGTAGGTGATCCATGTACATGCATTGGATAGCCTATTTAGAGGATTTGAGATCATTTGACATGCTATTTCAGACCCTAATCCATACTCATATGTTTGTACTTGTCATTTCTTTCATGCTTTAAAGGTGTGTCCCTTTATGCCCAAGAATAGGCCTTGTGTATGCTTCCATGATTGATGCACTTTGGGGGTGCCATGTGAGGGGATTTGGGTGTCATTTCGCATACTAAAAATCTGTTTTTGGTTGTTAGATTCATGCCATGAGTGGTTGTGTAAGTGGTAGTAAAATGCTCCTTTTGGTGCCTTAGGTTTAGGCCCATGGACTTGCATGTTTGTGTAGTATTTTGGTCATCATTTGAGGCTTGTTTTGCCACTGTTTTGGGGTGGTTTGAGGGCTGCCCCATTGAAGTTAAGGCCACCATTGTATGTTCATTATATGCTTGATGCATGCTCGGCTCATTGAGTGTTGTAGTAGGTTGGTCTCATTGCTTGATTGGCCCATGCTTGCATGCCACTTATACCCTGCATACTCTAGCATTTTGCATGCCCATTGTGATAGTTGCATGACACTTGATATGCCTTGCATCTTAGTCCCATTGTTGTATCATTTGAGCTATGTTGCATACATGCATTCCATGGCTTGGCTTGGGGATTGTCAAGCCAAGCATAGGGTTGAGAGGAGTTCACACTTCAAGTGGTGCAACTCATCCCAATTCTTGGTCACCAAGACCTTTGACTAACATATGATAAGGCCTTGGATTTCATTTGTTTGTTTGCATACATTACCATTAAAATGCAACCTTGGTTCCTTAGGCCATCATGTATCAAGATGCATAATTGATGGCCCAAGAACCAAGAGTCATGCCTCCTTGAGTCCCCAAGCATGATAGGAGGCATTGGCCATGCTTACATATGCTCAAAATCCATGCCATGCACTGCTGGTTTGCTGCTGCTGTCAAACTGTCCTCTGCAGGAACTTTCTGCCGACCGGCAGTACAATGTGCCGACCGGCACACTTTTTGTGCCGATAAACTCTACAAGGAGCCGGTGGCCAATTTAAGCAGCCGGTGAACATTTCCTCCAGCCGGTGGTATGCAGCAGTATGAAAGGAAGGCATTCTGGGACTTTGGGAATTTTTGGAGAGGCAGGGCAGTGGAAACAGAGGCAGCAGTGGTGCGGTTTGGGTTTTCCGGGCGAGTCGGATTCGAGCATGCATCATTCACGCATCCCGAGGCAGGGCTGAAGCCCCCTTCTTTTTACATATGATTTAATTTGATAAATAGAAATTTCTGCAATAATTAATTTATTTATTATTCGGACTGTAATATTTATTCGGTCCCTCTGTGTGAGGGCGTATCTGTAATAAGCGTGCGTGAGTGGGTGTATGTCTTCCAACCCCCATTTCTTTCTCCCTTTTATTTACCTGTTTATGATGGTAGATTAGGGCACGTTTACTTTTAGCATACCTTATGCTATGCATGCGTGCATTCATGCATTTGTTTACATGCATCGGGCTCGGTACATCATACAAACTGCATTGTATTTTCAATTCCAAATTGAAAACGTGCATCGAATAAAGTGCATTTCACATGCCATCTTTAGGGTTAGCTGAGCCTACTCTAAATTGCATCCTTCCCTGTGTTGCATTAGCCACTTAACATGACCTAGGGACAAGCATGTCTGCTAACTAGCTTCTTGTTTTGGCACGGAGTACGATGTAAGTATTTTACGCTTTAGCATACCACATGCGCGTGAATGTTGCCATGACAGTATGCTTACCATGCGGCTAAGTGCTTATGTGAGATAAACTGTTTGAATGCCTGTGGGTGGAGGTTGGGTTGCTTGAGTTGGAAAGCTCATTGAAATCCGTGTTTTAGGCTACTTGCGAGTAGCAAATTCCAAAGCATTTTCAAAATAAACGGATATGCAATGTTTATTTCCAAATTAGGCGATCTAGTCTATACTTGTTTGCTGCGCGCATAACATAGTAATTCTAGGTTAATAATTGGAATAAGAACACATAATGTTTTCAAAAAAGGATATCATGGTTAGTAGAGGCCGGTCTTCGGACCGGGCGAAAGGGGGTGCTCATAGCTGACCTTCCCCGATCGTACCCAAGCTCCCGAACCAAGACCACTTTGGTGATGACGGACATGTGGCCTTTGGCACCGAGTCAGGGTTTCCTAAATTCCCCCATAAAAAATATTTAGGTGGCGACTCTGTAATCTGGTAAAGCAGTCCATGTTTGGCACTACTTTTCAAAAATCTATTTTTCTTCAAAACAATTTGCCAGAGTTGGACTCTTTGGTTCAAGATTAAGAACCGTAACAATCGAGTCCGAACTGTAGTGACCCCAATATGAACGGAATGGGACTTAACCATCCCGGGGCGTTCGGGGACGTCTACAACAACCCAAACCCTCTCGTGAGGCATCACAATAAACTGCATAACCCAAACCTCTCTACGGAATAATCAAGACTGAAGCGTTGGAAATCTAACCTTCAACTCTTGGAACGACTTTTCACAAGTCTCACTCCATACAAATTTGGCCCCTTTCTGTGTTAATCTAGTCAACGGCGAAGCTAGCCTGGAGAAATCTTTCACAAACCGGCGGTAATACCTAGCTAATCCCAGAAAACTACGAATCTCAAAAACACTCTTAGGCTGTACCCAATCCTACACTGCCTCAATCTTGGATGTATCAACAGACACCCCTTCCCCGGAAACCACATGGCCTAAGAACTTAACCTCTCTTAGCCATAACTCAAACTTCCCAAACGTGGCATACAGCCTATGGGCTCTAAGCAATTCAAGCACCACTCTCAAGTGTTCCTCATGCTCCTCCTCAGAAAGTAAATAAATCAGAATGTCATCTACGAAAATGACCACAAAGTGATCTAGGAATTCCCGAAATATCCGGTTCATCAAGTCCATAAACACTGTTGGTGCATTGGTGAGCCCAAAAGGCATCACCAGAAACTCATAATGGCCATACCGCGTACGGAATGCCGTCTTTGGAATATCCTCCTCTCTGACCCTCAACTGGTGGTAACCCGATCTCAAGTTTATCTTAGTGAAACAACGGGAACCCTTCAACTGGTCAAACAGATCATCTATATGGGGCATAAGGTATATATTCTTAACCATAGCCCGATTCAACTTCCGATAATCGATACAAAGTCTCAAGGCACCATCTTTCTTTTTAGCAAAGAGGGCCGGTGCTCCCCACGGCGAAACACTAGGGCGAATAAAACCCTTTTCTAGCAACTCCTGGAGTTGAATCTTCAACTCACTCAACTCGGTTGGGGCAAAACGGTAAGGTGCCATAGAAATCGGTGTTGTGCCGGGCACTAAATCAATAGAGAACTCTATCTCTCGATGAGGTGGCCAACTGACAAGATCCTCAGGAAAAACATCCGAATACTCACAAACCACTCTTGGCAACTCAATCCCGGTCTCATCACACTCACTACTCATAAGGCTAGGGTGAAGACCACTAAGCTTACTCCGCCCTTGCGGATCATACACCGGTGGCAACACACTACCAACCCAATCTCCCAAGAAATGGAAACAATCCCCGCTCAAGGTACATACTGTGACCCTCTGGCGGTAACAATCAATAACAGCCCGGTATAATGATAGCCAGTCCATATCCAAGATAACATCAAAACCTGACATAGGCATAACTACAAAAGGAAATGGAAGCCGGCGGTCGACGACCTCTATATCACAGCCCCGACACCCTTGTTTCAAAATCAACTAACCCCCAACAGGTGACACAACACAAATAGGAGATGCTAACTGTGTCAACTCCAACCCCAAAACAGATGCAAATGCAACAGATATAAAAGAATGGGTTGCACCCGTATCAATCAACACATTGGCAACCGAGTTGCAAAACAAAAAGGTACCTCTCACAACCAATGGAGCCGGTACAAGATCCTGTCAGAATAAAGATACATGCGCCTCAGAAGCCCTCGATTTACTGCCACCTCTAGGAGCAAAAGACTACGCATGCATCGGGACAACGGCTTCGATTGGCCCACAAGGCCTGAACTGACTGAGTTGGCTGAAAACTCTGGCTCTGCCCAGATGCACCAGAAGTGCCACTCAACTGCAAGCAAAACATCTTCAGGTGCCCCGCCTGACCACACTAGTAACAAGAGAGCGGCTAGCCTCTGCCCTGACTCTGGCTCTAAGGTCGAGCCGAAGATGAAGATGCTCTCTACCCTCCACCCTTCTGCGAGCAAGCTGGAGACTTATGGCCCAGCTGACCACATTTGTAACAGGTAACGTCTCCCTTTCTCCTGTAACCTCTCAGACCTTTGGAAAGGTAGATCTAGCAAAACCACCCTGAGACTGCTGAGGGTTAGAACCCCTCTGTCTCCTGCCACCACCCTGGCCATCCTAATTCCTCTTGGAGCCTCTCTGCCCCTCCTCCTCCTCCTGCATCATGATCTCTATATGGGCCGCAGCATCTACAAAGCGCCCATAGTCCCGGGTCATAGAACCCCCAACTCTCGTCTTGAGGCCATGCCTCAACTTCTTCTCAAACTCCAGACAACGGCGTTCCTCAGACGCCACAAGCTCAGGTGCAAACCTGGATAGACTAGTAAATGTGGCCTCAAACTCGGCCACTAATAAACTCAGCTGCTTGAGCTGACAAAACTGGTCTCTCAGTTTCTCCCTGGCAGCTGGAGATAGAAACTTCTCCTGGAAAGCATCTACAAAAGCCTCCCACGTGCCACCAATACGACCCCTCATGTACTTCCACCACTGACCCGCATCCCCCTTAAGCTGGAAAGATACCAAGGTCACCTTCAAAGCCCCGTCTTCAATGCCAAGCATCTCAAACGTCTTCGTCATCTGCTCGAGCCATTCATCAGCTTTTAGTGGCTCTTTCGGATTCCCCACAAACTCGTCCAGGTTAGACCGGAAAAACTCCCTCTTCAGAAATGAAGGCCCTGCATCAACAACCTGGGCCTGAACTTGATTCTCAGCTCTGAGAATGCCCATGGATTCCCTCAAGGCTCCTGCTATCTCACGGGCTAAGGCACCCATGGCCTGCTGACCTGCTGGCTCAGCCACATTAGCCTGGCCAACCCCTTCCTGCTGTGCCGGAACATCCTCCGGCAAAGGCATCCCTTGCCTACCATGCCTACCACCTCGTCCTTGTCTTGACATCCTAATAAAGGTAACGAAGACATTAGCACATTCGAAAATGTGCCGAAGCTATAACACTTGTGTCCTAATACATGGACAACTATAATTCATTCCACGTAAGCGCATAATCACATAAGCACTTACGAATTTCATTTCAGGATAATGACAGTCCCGAGGCGTTACTAGAGTTCTGGTTAGAAACAATATTGATCAAGTGCTTTTCCAACAAGACTCACAGAAACCCAAGGATCCAATCAACATCCTAGAAACTAAATCCCATACCCATATAGTCACATAAACATGTTATCACATAAGCATATAACATTACATAGAAGTCTCTAACAAGCGAGACAAACCCATTGTGATACTAATCACTTCCCACGTACCCAAAGTATTCAAACCCGGTACGCTCTAATACCAAGTTGTAATGCCCTCAAAATAAACCCATAAATCATACAATATTGACATGCTTAGACATAAAAAAATAAAGCATAATTACATTCCATCAGAGTATTCATTACAAAATGTATTACATGTTGACAACAAAAGTAAATGCCCTATGGGCTTACAACTTTCCAAGTCAACACTTGGTTACAAAAAGGAGTACTAACTCGAAACACAAAATAAGCCCTTCGCTTGATATACATGTAATACAACACAAAAAAAATAAACAAAGAAGCCTTCAGCTCTCACAGCTATCCAAGCTAAGATCCTAGAGGCGGCATAATACCTGAACCTGAAAATGATGTGCCACATAGAGTGAGCCAACGCCCAGTAGAGATATGCTAAACATAATATGAGCAATAACTAAAATATTAGCATTTGATAAATGTTTAACTCACATGAATCAATTCATAACCCATTTCAATTACATGACAAATGTGTCCATGTTTCATTTCATTTTCCATTTCTTATCCAATTTCTCAATTTATAACCCCGGCTAAGAACCTAGCCAAACTATTTAAGTGAGATTACATCTCAAATCAACAATACTTCCAAACATCACAATTGATACACATATTCGCTGTATCAATATTACACAAAATACTTCCATACTTCACAATAGATATACGTAATTGCTGTATCAATCTCAAATAAAACACTTCCGTACTTTATATATGATACACAGATTTGTTGTATCAATACTTCATTAGATATATATTTTTGCTGTATCGATGGAGTCCATCCCCTATCTCCTCCCAAATAATATCCGATTTAGGAGTGCATCCCCTATCTTCCCCTAAACCATGGAGTACATCCCCTATCTCCTCTCACTCAATACAATGTATATAAACACATATCATATACATAATCAATCAATACATAAATTTGATGTATTATTCCAACCGTCATATTCAATGACATATTCAATTGATTAGTTTTAGTTCGCCTAATCATCATCCATTGTCCACAACAATCAAGACTATCCTCCACCGATAGCCCAAAGCAGTTATTTCTAAACAGATAATAAATGCATCAACAGATAAAATTATCAACGATTTCCAAGGTAAGTGATTAATAATTCCAACTTTACTATTCTATCTCATAATGAGTCAATTTCATATTCTTCAACTCAATTTCATATTTCCATAACATCTCCAAATTAATTGTATAAATTAATTTATAACAAAGATTAGGGTTTTCTTTCCTCTTTCTCAACTTTGGCCCAAAGGCACAAATATCAACAACCAACAACAATACCATCATTTTAAGACCCAAATTACATATTTATGAGTCAAAATAATAAAACCCCTTTTTATACCTTTGAAACCCTAACACCCAAAATTACCCAAACCAAACCATTTATACAAAAAGCTCAACATCTGTGTTAAAGCACATAAGAATGAGTAAGAATCCCTACCTCAAGAGATGAAACTCAATGGAGATGATGGAGAAATCTCGAAGTGCTCCAAACCAAGAAAATTTTGGATCAAAAGGAAGCCCAAACCAAGCTCTACACTTTTTGTAAAGACACTAAGGGAGTAGATCACTCAAGATAGATCAATCCTTAGAGAGAAGGTGAAATGTAGAGAGAGAGGCTCTCAAAAATGGGTTTTTGGAAAAGTAAGAGAGAGAGTGGAAGTTAAAAAGTGATCTAAAAAGACCCAGCTGGTATCTGATATACGTATGACCCGCTCAAGTAGAGAATAGGACGCTCGAGCGTCAAGCACAAAAACTGGACTCGCTCGAGCGCAAGGGTACCCGCTCGAGCGCCAAGACACAATTGCAAAACACACTTGCTCGAGCGCAAAAGGAAAGCCGCTCGAGCGTAGATTTCCCCCTTTCAGTACTTTTACAGAAAATGAACTACCCACTCGAGCGCCAAGATACTTGCTCGAGCGTGAAAAACACACATGTAGAAGTTTTGCAGAGGCACGAAATGCTGAGAGTGTGTAAACCCCGCCCGAGCGGACAACCAAAAATCAAACTCTGCTTGAGCGTACCACCAAAATTCTGGGCAACAAGGAATGGGACTAAAGCTCAACCAACCTGTTCAAAACACGCCCAATACATCCTAAAACTCAAACACACGGAATTAAAGGATAACAACAAGATATACAACCACTAATTCCACGGAACCTAAGTCCGGAATACAACAATCAAAGGAAGAGAAACCGAGATCGCTATAGTAGAGTTTGAGAAGCTCCACAAGGAAAGAATGGAAAAGATTGCCAAGGAGGCAAAGGGAAAGAAGATTCAAGAAGAGCCTGATGAAAGGTTCAATTATTTTAGATGTGACACTAAAACAGAAAGAGCCAAAGCCATTGTGATAGATGGAATTCAGAAAATAAGAAAGGATGTTAGTCTCAAGTTCAACACCATGGGAGGTGGTGACCTGCAAATATTTGACAATGACCACATGTTCTATGATGGATCAGACCCAAGAATATTTGGGCCTGCAAATATTTAATTTATCTTACAGCATTATGTTGGTTCTAAATATAGCTTGATAAATTAAAACTCTTCAAACTTGTGGCATAAAAGATTGTACTATTTTTCTTTAAAAAAAAATAAATTATAAAGACTATTATGGGATTCTTTTAAATTTAGATTTTATTACTTTTAGTGGAAGTGTGGGTTGCATTAAGGAAAAGCAATTCAATCACATTAAGTAAAGTGGCACAAGATATACATGGCTTCTTTATATTACCCAAATAGACATTAATGTGCCCTTTTGACACTTTATGTTTGCTAAATAAAGTTATTTTATCACTTTTATAAATGAATTTTCACTTTATAATTTTTTTTATTTATTGCATATAAGATCTATAGTAAATGGACACCATAGAGGTATACATTATTAACGAAGAAAGACAATTAAACAAAAATGTGAAAATTATAAAGATAGTGCAAAACACAAGTCTATTTGCTAAACTCTATGTAAAACATAATATTTGTGAATGTTTGAGCAGAATGATGTGGCTAAGAAGTGTTATTGTACTCTAATAAATATGGCTAAGAGTATGTTAAATAATTTCTAAATACCCTTAACATTGTGGATATATGTTGTTATGATCTATTGTTTTCATATAGAATCGGGTTTCTAGTAAGGTAGTTCCAAACACTCACTTTGAATTGTGAATAGGAAGGAAACCAAACTTAAGACACCTGCATTTTTAGGGTTGTCTACAAAATTAAAATTATTGATCCATATGAAAAGAAATTGGATTTTAAAATAATCAGTGATTATTTTGTTGATTATCTTGAAAATTCAAAAGGTCTTAGTTTTACTATCTTGGTCATAGTACAAGAATTGCAAAAAATGATAATATCAAATTTAATAAGAATGGTGAAATTAGTGTGAGTGATAAATCATGAAATGTGATTATTCAATAAGTTTGGGTACAAGTATCATTACCTATAATTTGAAGGAAATTGTCGTTCCTATAGTTGTGAAACAACTAAATGTCTTGGAACAACAAATGAATAATCAATTACTCCATAATATAATTATCACCAATGAAAAATTGTAGAAGAACCACAAGAAATAATATTAAGAAGATCTTATAAGGAAAAGTGATTTGTCATTTCGAATGATTATGTGGTATATCTATAACAATCTAATTATAATATTGGGATAAATAAAGATTCGGTTTTGTTGTCACAAGCCATAGAAAGTATTGATTCTACTAAATAAATTGATGTCATAAATGATGAGTTGAAATCAATCGACCAAAATGAAATTTGGAATTTCATTGAATTTCTTAAGGATACAAAAATATTTATTGTTTTAAAGGCAATATAAAACGATGTAATGCTAGATATATGGCCAAAGATTTTACTCAAAAAGTAGACATTGATTACAATGAGATATTCCTTTTTCACTTGTATCTTAAATGGCTGATTTAGAATCATTATTGCATTAATAACTCAATATGATATTGAGTTGCATTAAATGTATGTAAAAATTAATTTTCTGAAAGAGAGTTTAGATGAAGAATTTTGTATAGATCAACTCAAAGGTTTCTCTATTGAGGAAAATGAAAATATGACTTGCAAACTTAAAAAATCAATTTATGTACTTAAACAAACTTTCTAAAAATTGTATCTTAAGTTTTATGATACTATTTTTGTTTTGGATTTAATATATATATATTATTAGTGTACATATCCAATGATCAATGGGTGCAAGTTTATATTTATGATTTTGTATGTTCATGATATTTTGCTTGTCAATAATGTACATGATTTGTTGCACGAGTTAATAAATTTCTCTTCAAGAATTTTGAAATAAAATATATTAGTAAGACAACCTATATGATAGAAATTGAAATATTTCTGAATGAATCACATGAATTGTTGAGATTGTCTCAGAAGATATATATTAAAAGTTCTATAGAGATTTAGAATGAAAAAATATTCACATAAAGTTATCCAACTTTCAAAAGGAAATAAATCCAGTCTTATGCAAAAAAAATTTGGAATGGAAACGATTCTTTATACATTTTTTGTAAGAAGCTTAATACTCAAATAAGGAAGCGATAAGATAATCATAAGGAATAAAATATTACTTGCTCACATTTATGAGGTCTGATAATCTTGAATTAATTGGCTATTTAGATTCAAAATTTAGAAGATATCTTGATAGTAAAAAATTCACTTTTTGTTCTTTGTTTCTATTATGTGGAGGAGCAATATTAAGAAAAGTGTAAAACGAACTATCATAAGTATCTTCTATAAAAGTTGAATTTGTGGTGTGTTTTGAGACCACAATTCATGAATTGTTATTGCGAAACTTTATCTCATGACTTGGGATTGTTGACTTATGTTGCCAAGTCATGGAGAATTTATTGTGATAATTTTGTAATTATTTTATTTTCTTAGAATGTCAAGTACTCTAATGATGCTAAACACATAAATTGAAATACTTTGTCGTTAAAGAAAAATTTCAGAAACAGAAAGTGTCAATAAAACACAAAAGTAAATAACTTTTAAGTGCAGATCTATTAATGAAGAGATTACTCTTAAAGACAATTAAGAAACTTGTCAGTTGAATGGGTCTTGAATATAATCCAAAACAGTTGTTTATGACTGATTGTGTAAGTTGACACATTGAGATCTCATTAACTGTGTTTCTGATATGTTTCCTGTTATGAATGGTATACGTACATGTATGAGAATGAATGAATTATAACAGGAATAGTTTTTGATAAAAAGAAATTATTGGACCTTTAAATACACTCTTCACTTAAAGATTATATTAAGCTAGTTGCTAGTGTTGTGATACATGGAAGGGACTATGTCGCACTATTGGTGTAGAACCACCATGACTCGCATTAGTGGACTATTTAATTGTAGTATTATGATGTTGACCAAATTAAAGTAAGGTTGGATATTTATTTATTGCGTGCCTAATATTTACCTTATTAAATCTTGATGTATCTTATCATATGGGCCAAGTAGGAGAATGTAAGACTAAATTTAATTATTTAGCCATTATGATAACCCACATGATATGTCAATATGAATTATAAATTTAATAAGATTATAGTTCCATATCTTGAACCAAAAATTATTATGTGATTGGTCAATAGATGGAGTAGTTTCCAAATCTCCTACTTTGATGGGCAAGTGGAGTTATGGTTATATTAGGAAACTGGTCCTCTCTATATTTAGATCACCCATCAATTTTTCTGAATATAACGTATTCTAAAGAGGGTTAAGAGAGAGAAACCTTTTTTCCACTAAAATTATTATTAGGTTTATATTCAATCAATTATAGATCACTTGAAGGTTTCGCATAACTGATTTGGGTATGTTATTTATTTTTCACGTTATGTTATTATTTGTGAAAATTATGATAGTTCACAATTTTAGGATACAAAGATTGTTATATACATAACACTATAAAATTATTTACAAGCTAATCTCACCTAATTCAATCTGTCCTTGCAAATATAATGTGTGCATATATATATATGAATAAATAAAATTAAAAAGAAAAACCCCCTTTGGCCTATTTATTTTAGTTCAAAGGCTATGGGAGTAGACTAGTAATCCCATAGATCCCACAAAAGTTGTGTTTGGTTTGATCAAAAACCTTTGGACTAGTAGGCTCTTGGGGCTATTAATACCCTCCAAGGAGGGGATTAACAATCCTATAAGGCCCCGTTTGTTTTCAGATGTAGAATGAAGGTGATTCATAGTGAGGGGATTAATAGTGAGGGGATTGTTAGTGAGGGGATTAAGTAAAATTGTGTTTGTTTTGATAATAGTTGTTAGTATAGAAATTGTTAAATTATTTTTATATAAAATAATAAAACATGTCACACGCCGAAATAATTCAACATGAACCCCCAAATGAACAAACATTCATTATACAATGACAATAACTCTTCCATCTTCATATATTTAATAAATGGTTTTAATACAAACATTCCACATGCAGTATACATTCACAACACAACAGACTATGAATCTATAGCATGTGAAGCACCTAATCTCAACATAATAAAATGCCCTTGAGGGCTTACATCTTCCAAAGCAATAGCCCGGTTACACAAAAGTGGTCTTTGGACCCATACAAGGTAGCCCTTGGCTTTACAAAAGAAATCACAACAAAAGAAGAGCCATGTGCTCTTTACAATTATCCGCGCCCTCAACTTGGCGGGATAACCACGTCTTTACCTAGACCAAATCTCATAGGGATGAGCATAAAGCCCAGTAGAGAAATACCAAACAAAGTGTATATACATTTATGTTAGATGGCCAAAATTGAATACAACTGCAAATGCGATGCAATACTCTTTTCAAAATATTATTCATGTCTTCCTTGAGAAACATCATGCACTTCATTTACAATTACAATCTCATAAATTTCCAAATTTTACCTTTTAATCAGAATGGGTGGTAAATACGACACTGGTAATCCCTAGGCTGCTGTCTGCAAGTAGACTCTACGAGTACTATCAAACTGTCATTTTTACCGGTATTAACTGGAAGGCTCGACACCTATCCGCGCGGTTTTCTGGTCTTTCACCATGGACACTCAGGGCAACTTATCAAATTCATCTACACTCCCTAACCGGACTTACCACCGTATTTACCCCATACACAGTTTCATAGTTCTCAATAGTGTAATCCTTTTCAAAGTAAACGTTTTCCAATTATTTCAAAATGTACAATGATGGTAGTAAATCAAATGAGAACATGATGCAATACATAATGGCTAATAACATTCCTCTATTTCAAACATCTCTATAACAATATCAATTTACTACATTATCCATTTCTTCTCCTCAGTATTATTTCACAATGACCATGCCATCAATTCATAGCAATAACAACATCTTTTCATGCTCAATTCACTACAAATTGGCCTTCTTCAAGACTACATGTGATGCCTTTCAGTCATCAATTCCAATGTTTACAATTTTCTCTAACTAAGGTGCACAACCATTTGTTATTTTACAATAATGCACTTTCAAATGTTCAACAATAATGTTAAAGTCACATTTCATTTCTCATGTATAATGTAAATTGCCATTTTGCAAAACATATGATGAAAGTTTACTCTCTATTTATAGAACAACAAGATACCTCTAAGCATGTTCACATCTTTCAAAATTTTCCAAAATTTCTAGGGCTTTTGTCAAAACAAAACAAACATCTCTATTTTTTTTTTTTTTTTTTGAAAGGGTTTTCTCTCATGACATCACCTCTCTTATTATGCGAGTTATACTTCTCATGAAAATAGTTAGAAGGAGAGAGAAATCAAACCCACCATTAAAACTCTAGCATTTATGAGACAAGACCAAACTCCCAATATCATTTGTGAAAACCCTTAAACCAACCAAACCAAACATAAATATATATATATATAACTCATGGAGATTTCCCTACCTCAAGTTTGATGGAGAAATGGAGTAGAAACCCTAAGATTCAAGAATGAGAGAGAGAGAGAGAGAGAAGGCGAATCTCCACCACCACAAGTGGAACTCTTGCTCTAGATCTTCAAGGTTGTGGGAGATGATGATGATCTAACCCAATGATGCAAGAATCAAAGGTTTTTGATGCTTTGGTTAGGTTTTTAGAGAGAATGAGGAGAAAAAAGGGCTTTTAGAGTGAGAGAGAAGGCTAGAAAATGAGATATTTTCGGCCTGAAAATGATAAAAAAAAAAAAAACAGAGTTCTCAGACTGCCAAAGTGCTGCACGTGCGGCACCCATCCCTGCACATGTGGAGCGCCCCTTCCCGCACGTGCGGCCTTCATCCCCGCATGTGCAAGGGTCCTCCCGCACCTCAGCCACACCTGCAATTTATGCAGTGTGCTCCCTAGCCAAACACCCTGCTTCCCGCACGTGCGGCCCTAGCCTAGCAACCTAGAAAATTTTTACATCGCTCCCAGGCACTGCGGACCTAACCCCACGCTCTCTGGAACTGGTGAAAATCGACAACCAAATAAAACTAGATCGAGGACTCTATTTAGAGAACTATTTCCGATCATTTTAAATCAAACGAAGTAAAAGGAGAACGGGACTACGAGGGAAAGAAAAGAGAAGGAAGGACTTAGTCGTTACAAAACAAATAAAAAAATATAAAAAATTAAACATTAATATTTTAAAAAAAATTCACAATATATAAAAAATAAAAATATATAAAATTTCTAATCCCCTCACTATTTTTCTAATACCATCTCCACCTCCTCCATCTCAATCCCCCTTCCAACCTCCATCTATATCACTTCCTCCATCATAATCCCCTCCTCAACTCTACAAACAAAAACGACACTTAATAACCTCACCTCCATCCTAATACCCTCCCATCTATTTAACTCCAAAACAAACGGGGCCTAAGGGTGGTGGAATTGGAATTATAATCCTATAAGATTGGAGAATTGGAGGGGAAAAGACAATTTTGACCTCTATTTTACAAAGATAACAAAATTATATTTTATATAATAAGGACTTTTACTTAATTTCATAAATTTAGTTCTAACCAACTAATATCACGATACTAGTACATAAACACATATAATTTTTATTAATCTCTTCATTAATAATACATTAACAATTCTTATACTAATAAATCCACCCAACTTCCCTCTAAAAACAAACCCGCCCTATATCCAAAAGAAACAACTGGAAGAAATTGAGAATATGAGTAAGTGATGCCATGCCAAGCAATGCAATGGAAGCATGCTATTTAATAAGTATATGTGGTTGAGAAAGAGACAACCTAACTAAGGAAAACCAATTCGTTGGCAGGTGTATACAAACACTCATTTTGTAAGCCTTTAGCACTTTGCTAGTAACTTGTTTGTTGTTGCTTGCTTGACTCTATGGTCTAAAGCAAGCGGCGAAAATGATACAAGCGACATATTATGCGCACTCTTGTTTGTTCCCATAAAAAACAATATATAAATATATAGTACAAAAAAGAATTTTTGTTCGCTTCTATGACACCACCACTTCCTAACTGCCAAAAAATAAAATTTGTTCCAAAAAAAGTTTTGAGAATTTAAATAAATTATCACGTTTGATTTTAAAAAATTAAGTTCACTTTTTAGGAAATTGAATTTTTTATTTATTTTTTTATTTTTTATTTTTTATTTTTTTTAGTTAACTTTTTAATATTTTGCAAAATTTCTTTTATCTTTTAAGTGCACTTAATCTAAATACACTCAAAAGTATAATATTTGTAAAAAATAATTTAAAAAAATTCACCAAATACAAAAAAATTTTAAAAATATGAAAATTTATACATTTTCATATTTTGTTATATTTAATGAATTTTTTAAAATATTTTTTTATAAATTTTTTATTTTTTAAGTATATTAAGATTAAGTGAATCTAAATTTTTTTTGAAAATGATTAAAATAATTTTTAAAAAATATTAAAAATATAAAAATAAGAATTAAAATTTTAAAAAGTACTTTTTAAAAACTGAAAAACCAAATAAAATATTGTTTTAGATGGGATGACGTGACACTAAATTGATATCTACGACACACATTTAAATTCTTCGGTGATAAAATACTTATTTTCTAAGCTGGTGGTTGCAAATTCCATCTGTGCAGTTGTGCACTTCCTATCTTCCTTTTCCATAGAAATTATTAACTAGTTTCGAAATACTATTTGACATTATTTATATGCAAATAACAAAATTACAAACAAATACTAAATTGATCATCCATTGTCTCTCAATAACCTACTAAAAATGAGTTAGCATTGTTCTATAAATAAAATTTTGGGCAAATTTTATTTTACCTCCCTGTATTATGGCTTAATAGCACTTTACCCTTCTATTTTTTGAAAAGAGTCATATGTCTCATCTGATGTTGGACTAAATGCAACCATTAACAACGTTTACTATATATATGAAAAGACTATAATACCCTCAAACCCTATATTTTTTGTTATTTTCCTTCTCTCTCATCTCTCATACACATAATTTATAATGTCTAGTACTTGGCAACCTGTTATTGACAATTTCAAAAAAAAAGTTGGCTTCTTAGAAAAGAAGATTTTTGTCTTTTGCTGGTAAGTTGACAATGACAAAGTCGGTGCTCTCCTCCCTGTCTATTTTCTACTTATCCCTGTTTAAAATGCCTGAATGGGTTGCAAAGGAGATAGATAAAATTCAGTCTTGATTCCTTTGGGGGGTGGGGGGTGGGGTGATGAGCTAAGAAGAAAAATCCATTTGGTCAAATGGGGGGAAATCACTCAAAGCAAAAGTAAAGAAGGGTTAGACATCAGAAATGTGAGAGTCATGAATGACTATCTTCTTTTGAAATGGTGGTGAAGATTTTGGTGTGAAAATGACACTCTCTGGAAAAAAAAAGTGATTTGTAGCAAATACCCAGAGGGCGGTGGGGGTTGGTGGCCATTACCTGTTACAAGTACAACGTTGTCTAAGGTTTGGAAAGATATATTGGGGGTTGCTGGATCTTGCCCTGAGGTGGTGGATTTTTTCAAGGCTAACATAAAAATTAGTATTGGTGATGGGAGCAGAACAAAATTCTAGCTTGATATTTGGTTGACAATGGTTGTTTAAAAGATATATTTCCTAGATTATTCTCTGTGGCTCTTGATAAAAGTGAATCAGTGGCAGTGATCACTAGCAGAAGAGGTGGGAATGAAGAGTGAGGATTGGTCTTTAGAAGAACTCTGTTTCAATGGGAAAGTGAAGAACTGAGGAGGTTGAAGATGATGATACAAAATGCACCAGTTCCCAAGGAGGGACTGTTAGATACATTAATCTGGAATGCAGATAAGTCTAGTAGGTTTACAGTTGCTTCAGTCTACAAGGGAAGTGAACCACAATTTGAAATTAATGTAAAATTAGGGCAATTCATTTGGAAGAATGTGGCCCCACCAAAGGAACAATTTTTTGGGTGGTTAGCATGGAGAGAGAGAATCAAGACAACATGTTATCGCCAAAGACTTGGCATTCTAAGTGAAGCCTCAAATGTAAACTGTATTTTTTTGCAGAAATGAAATAGAAACTGTAAATCATGTGCCGCTGTGTTGCCCTTTTATTTGGAGGATTTGGTCCAATATTATCAACTGGTGGGGAGTTTCTTGGGCTATGTCGGGGTCAGTGTCAGGCCTATTGCAATGGTGGAAGGGATATAGAATAAAAAAAATTGGGAAAAACTATCTGGAAGGTCATCACATTGGCAATGTTATGGTCCATTTGGAGACAGAGGAATGAGAGTGTCTTTAATGGCTCTTAAGTGGATTTGGAAGGGTTGTGTAAGGTTATCAAGGTCAGGATTGCATTGTGGGTTAAAGCTTCTAATCCTTCCTTTAGTTACTCAGTTAATGGCATAATGAATAATTTGTAGCACGTTAAAGTATGCATCATGGTCAGATCATGGCTGCTGCTTGAGGTTGATTCTGGGCTGTGTTTTAGTTCTACATTTTGATCTGAACTGTCGACTATGTACTGTAGAGGGTCACTGGTCTAAATATCTGCTTATGGCCCTGTTTGATGCTCTGTTGAGGTCTTATTTTGCCTTAGGTGTCTGGTTATCTAAATATCTGCTCTGTCTTAGGTGGTACTCTTTGGTGTGTCCTGCACCAGATGTTGTAGAGGGTCACTAGTCTGAATATCTGCTCTTGGCCCTATCTCTTGCTCTACTGAGGTTTTATTTTGCCTTAGGTGTCTAGTTGTCTGGTTGTCTGCTCTGCTGAAGTCTTATTTTGCCTTAGGTGTCTGGTTGCTGTTTCTGCTTGATGCTGGACTGATATGCTTAGGTGCCAGCAATGGTAGAATGGTTGTATGGCTAAGTTGGGATGTTGAGAAGGTTGGTGTGTCTCAGATAATTGGCTGATTGTTTGAGTTGAGTGGCTGATTTGATGCTGGACTGATTTGGTCTGTGCGAATTGTTGTTGTGTTGGTTAGTCTGTTTTTCCGTTGGTCTGTCACCAACTCTAAGAGTGCTAGCAAATGATAGAATGAGCTTTTGTGACAATTTAGTTGGGATGATTTAACTCATTGTAATGCTTTTCTACTTCCCTTTTCTTTATTGATGTAATTTGCCTTCTATCTTGTACTTGTTTATTCCATCAATAAAGTTTCTTTTTTGCGGATCAAAAAAATTTATAATGTTTAGTATTAATTCAATTAAATCACAATTAATTATAAAATTATTTAGTGTAATTCTTAATTTTTTTTATTTTTATTTTAATTTATTTATATTTTAGATCACAATTAATCCTAAATATTTAACTATTTGATGTAATTACTAACTTTTTATTTTATTTTTAATTTAATTATATATTAGATCACAATTAATCCTAAATTTTTAATTATTTATTATAATTTCCAACATGTTAATCTAATTTTAATTTAATTACATTTTAAATCAATTCTTAATTATATTTTACATTTTAGATCAATTCTTAATTATATTGTATTATATTTTACTTTAATTAACATATTAATTTAATTTTAGTTATGGAGAAAATAAGGGTAAAATTTTTATTTTATTGTATTAATTTCATTCTAATTTTTTTAAAAAAATAAAATCCACTCTCAAAATTGGTGTGAATAATATATCTTCCATTAGTTTGGATAGAAAAACTAATGTAGCACTTTAATCCAAAACCACGTGGGGGCTAAATTGCTCCAGCCCCGAACCACAAGGGTTAAAATGAATTTAAACCCAAAATTTTGGAGAAATTAAAAAAAACAAAAATCTTAGGATTTGACCATTCTAACAAAATAAACCCTGAATTTTAAATTTTATCAATTTAAATCCTAAATTTTTGACCTTTTTTCTATTGAAACCTTTTGCCTATTTTTCGCTAAGTAAAACCAACAGAAAAATAATATTTTAATCATTAAATTCAATTAAAAATATATTTAGACATTTTATGCACATATACATTGAATTTAATGCTTAAAATATTATTTTTCTGTTTGTTTTACTTAACGAAAATAAACAAATAATTTAGATTGAAAATAAATTAAAAGATTAGAGTTTAAATTGGTAAAATTCAAACAAAAATTTGTTACAATTTTTTTTTATTTATTTATAATTATACTCCCAAAATTTTCTACTCGGCAATTGGTTGAAACATCAAAAAAATTTCAGAGGATACTTTGCCACCACAATAATTTCTTACCCATACCCCTTAGGTGTAGATGATTTAATTAATTCACCATGCACTCCAAAAAAATAAATAAATAAAATAATGAAATAAAACATAATTTACACATGCACAGAGCATTTTGGCTTCTATAAATACATCCACTGAAGATATTCAACCTCAACATTCCATCAAAAAGCTACTAAATCAAAGCTTCCTCTACGCATTTTGCTTATCTTAAACAAATACCCAAATGGCCTCACCAGGTTACTATGAAGTCCTCTTAGCACTGGCATGCTTTCTCTTCCTTGCCTTCTTTGCCACCACTGATGGGCTTCCATGGAACTGGCCTCTCCTCGGAACGCTTCCGAGTCTTCTTCGCAACGTCCACCGGATTCACGATCGTTGCGCCGACGCCCTCAGCCAGACCGGGGGTACTTTCCTACTCAGAGGCCCATGGTTCACCAACATGGACATGTTGAGCACTGTTGATCCAGCCAACATCCACCACATCATGAGTGCCAACTTCGTGAATTTTCCAAAAGGCCCTCAGTTCCTCAAGATTTTCGACATTTTGGGAGATGGGATTTTCAATTCCGACTCAGAATCGTGGCGCAGCCAGAGGAAACTCGCTCGGTTGATGGTCAATAACCACCGGTTCCACCGGTATTTGGCCAAGACAACCCAAGATAAGGTGGACAAAGGCCTCATCAAAGTTCTTGACCATGTTTCCAAACAAGGCCTTGTTGTGGACTTGCAAGACTTGTTCCAAAGGTTAACATTTGACACCACTTGCATACTTGTCACCGGGTATGACCCTGGTTGCCTCTCCATCGACCTCCCTCATGTTCCTTCTCCAAGGCCATGGTTGATGCCGAGGTAGCTATCTTTATTCGCCACATAGTCCCCGAGAGCGTTTGGAAGTTCCAGAGGTGGCTAGGGATTGGTCATGAAAAGAAATTGAGAAACGCTCGTGCAACCCTAGATCATGTCATAGGGAAATATATTTCCATGAAGAGAGATGAACTTAGCAGAGGAATCAAATCAAATGACGAAGAAGAAGACGGAGTTGATCTATTAACATCTTATTTAAATGAAGAAGAGATAGAAAGCGATGATAAGTTCTTGAGAGACACCATTTTAAATTTCATGATCGCGGAGAGACACGACCAGCTCAGCTCTCACGTGGTTTCTTTGGCTCGTTTCAACTCACCCGGACGTGGAAGAAAAGATTAGAGAAGAACTCAAATCGACTATACCAACAGAAGAAGCTAACAAATGGAGATTATTCGGTGTAGAAGAGATAAGCAAGCTAGTTTATCTACACGGTGCACTATGTGAATCACTAAGGCTATATCCACCAGTTCCATTCCAACACAAAGAACCTCATAAGCCAGACAAACTTCCAAGTGGGCATCGTGTTGATCCAAATATGAAAATATTGTTCTCTCTATATGCAATGGGAAGGATGAAATTCATATGGGGAGAGGATTGCATGGAGTTTAAGCCAGAGAGATGGCTATCCGAGCGAGGAACGATCAAACACGAGCCATCTTACAAGTTCTTGGTGTTCAATGCAGGACCGAGGACTTGTTTGGGAAGAGAAGTTGCTTTTACTCAATTGAAATTGGTTGTTGCAAGTATGATACACAACTACCAAGTTCAAATGGTGAAAGGACACACCGTGGCCCCTAATGTTTCCATCATTCTCTATATGAAGCATGGCTTGAAGGTTAAAGTTACCAAAAGATGGTCTTGAAGCAGTCAAATTTTACTAGTGTTCTGATGCAGACCACCACTAGTAAAATTTGGCCTTCAGTTTCTTCGCATATGGCCTCAGAGGGACTGCTGCTCTGCTCTGGTTTGGTTTTGTATCTACCGGTTGTTTTCTCTTCAACCTTGTGGTGTGATGGTTGTTTTCTCTTCAACCTTGTGGTGTGATGGTAATTGTATGGGCTTTCCTCCAAGTGTCAACCTAGTTGGGATCGTGAGACTTGCATTGTTGCCTATTGCACTTCTTTTTTCCTTTAATTGATGTAATTTCATTTTGATAATTCTCATCAATAAAGAGTGTTTTCTTTTGCTGTTCAAAAAAAAAAAAAAATTTTACTAGTGTTGTTTTGGGGTGTTTAAAATAAATAACCTATATATGTTGTTGAATTTTACTGCGTTCAGTTTCCCTTTTTATTTCTAAAAGTATAGGCTTTTTCATGTTTTGATGTATGCAATCAATGCTAGTATAAAATATGAGAAAAGTTAGGGATCATAAAAAATTTATGATTTTTGAATTATCTTAATTAGTGTGTGGTATTTTATTCTAAATGTAATATAAGAATCACAAAGTTTTTATAATTATTATCCTGAAAGGTTTTCCTGACAATTTGAAGTTGAATAAATGCACAGCAGAGAGTGTGCAAGAGTATCTGAATATAATATATATTTTGATTGTTGTTTTTCTTTCAGTATCTTAATTGTTTAATCCATGTGTGTCAGTGAAAAAACTTGTGAGGCCTTAAGCAAAAATTTAAAAATTTAAAAATTTATGAAATTTTTGTTGTTTTTCTTTCAGTATTTTGATTGTTGTTTTTTTTAGACAGTTATTTTGGTGGTTGTTTAATCCAACACAATCTTAACTTTCTAATTTTCAATTACCTATTCGCAAAGACTAAAAATCAAAATGATTTCTGGATTAATTAAATCATCGACACCTAATTTTCAATTACCTACTCACGCTCCATCTCTAATTTCTGAATTTCTAATTTATCACCCAAAAATGAAACAATAAAAAATTAGACCATTATTTACTCTTGAAGGATTTGGACAAAACTACCTCATGATAAAACTTTAATACATTAAGGACAAATATAAAAAAATTTCCGTCAAAAGTCCAGCATACACTACTATTATCAAAATTTCCTTGGTGACTAATTTAATATTTTAAACTTTAAAATTATATAACTTTTGATTTAAATATCGATTTTTAATAAATTTGTATTTTTAGAATCCTCTCATCAAAATCTATCAATCATGATCTAGATTGACTATGAAATTTTTAAAAAGTAAAAAAGATTTACTGTCAAAATTGATATAAACAGTAATATTTTACTTTGTTTCATAAGAACATTTTACTTTATTTCTGTTGGCTACATATTTTGTACAAGCTAATTACAATTCGACGCGTGGCAAAATAAAGATAATATAGAAAGACTATTTAAGTCTTCAATCATGATTGTACACGTGACAGTTAGTATTGGTTACTACGAGATCTGACTAGCAGTGGATCAACAAAGAGATGCAAGGTGATGTGACTTCAACGGTTACTCACATTTCAAATTCAAATGTAGGAGGGAAGCCTAATTGCAAGTAATGGCATAATGGAGCTAATCTTGAGGCAACATGATCAGCGATCAGGGAGGAGCAGTTCGACGATTAGAAATGCAGTTCGATGGTCATCCTTGAGCAGTATAAATAGCAGAAAAGGCCCCAGAAAAGGCCCCAGAAAAAGCCCCCAAACTCAGATCCAAAAAACCAGTCTTATTCTACTTTGTTTCCTTTTTAGTTTTTCCTTTCCAGTTTTACATTTACAGTCTTACGTTTTCAGTTCTTTACGTTTCTGTACTTTAAAATTCATGCACTGCACTTCATTCATAGGAGTAGTTTCAAGTAGATTGTCGTTGTAAACCTCTATGAGGCTGAGTTTGAATCATTGTAAGTTTTTTCATCTTAATGAAATGATTCAACTGTTCTTCATTTAATTGTTATTTGTTTAATTCTCCTAAGTTAAGCCACGTGTAAAAGTCCTCTTCATTGAAGCTGAAAGAATTAAAACACAATCGTCTGATAATTGGTTGGCAATTAATTTTCTGTTAGGACAAATTGATCCTTGCTGGCACGCTCACAATTACAAAAATAACCTTCGAAAGCCAAAAAGCCAACATATATTTTTTGCACGCCTGGTGTGACTAATTGAAATGGCTAGACGTAGGAGACAAGGAGAAAATGAACGCTTGGAAGAAGGCATGGAATGAGAGGTAGAGATACCTAATCCAGAGGATAATGTGATAACACATCCTGTGAAAACTCTCATTTCATCAAAATCTATGGTCGAACAGACCAGCACTTCAGAACAAGTATCACATGTTCATAATATTGGACGAGACCAAAGAATTAGACCATCCACTGTTTCATCTACTCAGCCAATGAATCCATGGAGTGGCCTAGTAGATGCTATGGGACAACAATTAATGAACACAATGGAAAGTGGGCAACATCCTTTTTGGATCGAATGAATACCCACCAACTAACAAACGTAAGACACATGGAGGAAGTTTCGAATGTCCCTCAGTAAAGATTGGCTACAGATAAACAGTCTATGCAAGTTAATGGACATTCTAATGGTCAAACTAGTAATCAGAACTATGAAAGACCATCATCTCAGTCTTGGTACGAACCTATTCCGAGGCCTATAGCAGGTCAAAATGCCTCAGTACTTAACAGTGAAGCTATGCAATTTGATGGATTTGGCCCAGTACAAGAAAATGGCATAAGAATGGTTTCAAATCCCATGTTCGAAGCCATACTTGGCACAAGGGGGTTCACTAATCCCTTATTCGAATTTATGCCTGGGGGGTTAGAAGGTTTTCCTACAAATGGAAGAGACACAACACTAGTTCTAGCACCTTTCGCAGGTCCTTTCGTAGGACAGGCTCAAAGGGGTACACCCCCAACAGCAACCTGCACCACAGGGACAACCAGTCCTAAATATACCACCTTATGGACCAAAAGGATCACAAGCACAAGTTTGCCTACCAAATCCTATGTTTGCCCCTCTAGTAGTGGTTCAGTAGGCACAAAATATGGTCCCTAGGGATCAAATTGCAGATGTTGTTAGAGAGATGTGTGGATTGATGGCTCGAGGGGTCCAGACTTCTGTGTACAAGAAACCATATCCAGAATGGGTAGACAAGGTACATGAATACCCAAGAGGTTTCGGGATACCAGATTTTGCCCTTTTTTATGGGAATTGGAAACCAATCAACAGTAGAGCATATTGCTAGGTTTGCTGCTCAATGCGGCGAATTTACCAATAATGACTATATGAAGTTAAGGTTATTCCCAAATTCCCTAACTAGGGGAGCATTTGTATGGTATATTAACCTTACACCCGGCTCTATCCAGACTTGGCAACAGATGGAAGAGGCATTTCGTGTCCAATTCTTCCAATCAGAGCCAGAGGTTTCCATGGCAAACTTAGCAAGATTGAGTCAAAAGCTTGATGAGAAAGCTACTCAGTTTATTACCAGATTTAAAAGGGCTCAAAATAAATGTAGAGTCATCTTACCAAAGCCAGAATTTGTGAGATTAGCTCAAAATGGTTTAGAGTTTAGGCTTTGAAAGAAGTTTGATTCAACTGAGTTCAGAAACTTAGTGGAACTCACTTATAAGGTGTCTAGGTACGAAGCATTACTAGAGGAGGAACAAGATTGAAATAATGCATCGTACAAGACATATTATAAAAATCCTAATTATGAGATCGACGCAGCAGAGATTGTGGAGAAAGAACCTGTAATCTGTGAAGCATTAATTCATAAGGATACAACAATTGACCAATAATTTAAAAAGAAAGACCTTCATAGGAAATACTCTTTCGATTTAACTAAGGCAGATGACATTTTTGATCATTTCCTTGTGGCCAACTTCTTTAAGTTACCGAAAGGAGTCAAAATTCCATCTCCTGATGAACTTAAAGGAAAAATATATTGTAAATGGCATAATTCTTGGTCTCACTCGACTAAGAACTGTATTGTTTTTCGAGACAGGATCTAAGAACAAATTCGGAAAGGAAGTTTGAAATTCCTAGCCAAAGCAGAAAAGGCCATGGGGATTAACAATAATCCATTTCCAAAAATTAGGGAGGTGGCAGCCAATGTCATAATGCCAGACTTTCGAAGCTTCTCCTTGAAAGAATTGGGAGAAGTCAATGTGCAGATGCATGTTGCCAACCAAACAACTATCAAGAAGGACACAGGAAATCTACCAGCTATTGGACAAGGTTTCTCACAACAGAGGGAAGACTCTGATAAAGAAACACTGGATGACGACTCCTTAGAAGCAGCTGTAATGCAAAGGATGTGTCCCAGGTGCAGACTGAGCTACAAAGGTTGAAAGGGCTTCCAATTGATGGAAAGCAATATTATAGGGATGTGTAGAGACGTCCCAAACCAACCAATGCTTACAATAAAAGGCCATATCTATCTGGTGTTAGGCAACAGCCATTGATGGTTGAACCAACAGCTGATAGAATGCATTCCAAAGGTAAGAGGCCTTTATATGAGTCTAGGCCACCTAATTATTACAGAATGGAGAGCAGTCATTCTGAGAGAAGACTAGAGAGAGGTTCAGTTTATGGGATCAAAGCCAGAGATTGGCTCCCTAGACTAGCCTCACGCAGGACAGAAAGTGGACACGTTCATCAAAGGCCTGAGTTAGGCCCAAAGCATGAAGTCAGGGCCAAACAGTGGCCTTCACAGCCAGCTTCGAAGGTGACTTCGAAGGAAGAAAGAAGCAGTTCAACAGCCAGGTCAGTAAGTTCGTGGGTACCTAGGGTCCCAAGTTGGTTTGTGATGCAGAACAAACCTAGGGAAATGTTTACCCAAAGAGATGTAATTGGAAACCAAGGTAGGATGGTCAAGCCTCCTTTGGTGGCTCTAAATAATTAGGTATTGCTTAAGCATCCAAAAACAAAGGAACCAGATATGGTTCCTATAATTTCTAGATCACGAAGGAGGAAAATTCAGCGTAGGTACACTCAGTATAATATAGAAAGACTATTCAAGTCTTTGATCCTAATCGTACACGTGGCAGTTAGTATTGGTTATTACGAGATCTGAGTAGCAGTGGATCAACAAAGAGATACAAGGTGATGTGGCTTCAACGGTTACTCACATTTCAAATTCAAATTTAGGAGGGAAGCCTAACTGCAAGTAATGGCGTAATTGAGCTAATCTTGAGGCAACATGATCAGCGATCATGGAGGAGTAGTTCGACAGTTAGAAATGCAGTTCGATGGTCATCCTTGAGCAGTATAAATAGCAGAGAAGGCCCCAAAAAAAGTCCCTAGACTCAGATCCAAAAAACCAGTCTTATCCTACTTTGTTTCCTTTTCAGTTTTTCCTTTCCAGTTTTGCATTTCTAGTCTTACGTTTCTAGTTCTTTATGTTTCTGTACTTTAATATTCATGCACTGCACTTCATTTATAGGAGTAGTTTCAAGAAGATTGTCCCTGTAAACCTGTACGAGGCTGAGTTTGGATCATTGTAAGTTTTTTCATCTTAATGAAATGCTTCAACTGTTCTTCATTTAATTGTTATTTGTTTAATTCTCCTAAGTCAAGCTACGTGTAAAAGTCCTCTTCATTGAGGCTGAAAGAACTAAAACACAATTGTCTGATAATTGGTTGGCAATTAATTTTCTGTAAGGACTGATTGATCCTTGCTGGCATGCTCACAATTAAAAAAATAACCTTCGAAAGCTAAAAAGCCAACAATTTCACAGTAACATTTTACTCTGATTCATAGTAAAATGTTACTTTGTTTCACAATAAAACTTGTATAACATAAGAATAACTCAAGAACAAACTACCAAAGTAAAATTTTACTGTAATTCTTGAAAAAAAAAAAAAGTACATATTAAATGTCACACCCCAAATTTTAACTATTCGAAGTCATTACCAAAGCCTTTAATTTAGGTCCATTTATATATATATATATATACAACTATCTATTACACTTGAGTAATAGAAACATAATAATACTTGTTCTTTCTCTCAATGAATGCAATAATAACACTGATACATGCCAATCTCTTACAGAGAAGCTACAAATAATTAAATACAAATATCAAAATACAACAATTACTTTCTTCACACCCACTACGAAATTACACACACATACTTGTAGACCTCGTAATTCTTCGACTACAAAATCCACACTTTCTTCCTGTAAAAGATAAAAACAACAGGGGTGAGCATGAATGCCCAGTAGGAATCTCATAGTTCCAAATCAATAACTAACACACAGATAGAAATGATCATGCATGTAGGACGATACCATATAGTAGGTGATGTTTTATAATTTCAAAATACCATACACAAAGTATCTTTTTCTCAAAATTCAAGTGAACATTTATGGAAAATCTTCAACCATTAAAACTATTCCTTTTCATTAGAAAACCATAAATCCTTTTTAAAACATTTATGTCTAGGGAACCACATCATTTATATTTATTAACTCATTCCAAAATATTTTTTTTTTTAATTTCCCATATTTAATATTCCTCTTTTTCTTTCATTTTTCTTTCCTTCTCATTATATTTAATTAGACTCCATCACTTCAAGTTCAGTTTCCCTTTTTAATTTATTAATGATTCTCTTACATTCAATTTACACCGTTAATTACACCCTAAAATTTCATTTCAAGATGACACAAGATTAATAAACCCCTTTCTATTCAATCCCATGTTTATTTACAGAACAACACTCATAATTTGCCTTTATTGTCACAACTAATTCATTATATTCACCATCACCAATCCATAATCCCTTTACTCATTTTTGGGTTCCATACATTGCAGCAATATCTCTATACATTTCCCCTTTTATATCAATATACACATCAATTTACAATTTCATAGATTCATCACAAGTCACAAATAGCATCATCAACTTAACACATATATCAACACAATCCACTTTTTGCCGACTTACTACGACGAGATAGCGGGCACCCAAACTATAACACTTTTCACCTTTCGCCAGCTACTATACGGCGGGAAGTGAACTCCCAACAACCTTTTTCTCAAAAGCCATTTCCTTCCAAAAACCACATTTTTCACAAAAAAAAAAAAAAAAACCAGTGTTCAACTTTTTAAAACCATCCCCCACATTTGCCGGCTGTTATACGGCAGGACGTGGACACCCAAAACATTTTCGAAAACCATCCGTTTTTCCACTTTTGCCGCTGTCACGATAAGACTTTGTGGACACCCAAAAATCATTTTCCACTTTTGCCGGCTACAACACGGCAGGACTATGTGGACACCCAAAAATCATTTTTCCACATTTGTCCAGCAATAAGCCTAGACAGGGCAATTGGACACCTTGAATTCAAACCACCCCACATTTATCGGCTATTATATGAACGATTGTGGGCACCCAAAAAAAACCATTTTTTTTTGAATTTTTAAAGCCATCCCCTACATTTACCAGCTATGATACGGACGGTCGTGGGTACCGAAAAACTATTTTTCAACTCCCCACGCGGGTACCAACACAATACCACCCAAAACAACACAACCCAAACTCAACACAACCCAACACAGCACAACTCACAATGATTCAACACAAATCAACATGGCCAACACACTTTAGCACAATCAACACAACTTAACATAATCACCACAATTCAACATAATCAACATTATTCAACATGATTCAACTCAACACTATTAAATGTAATTCAACATGATTCAAGAGAAATTCTTGAATCCCATTTCAACATTCCAAAACCAAGTTCATGTCATCCATATCATTAATGGATTATTTCCCCTAATTTTCCTTTCACATTATAGCATGACTTACAATATTCATATTAAGAGTTCAATCGCTAATTTTTAACATAATTTCAAAACATCTCAAAAATCCAATTAAACTTGTACACATATAATTCAACCCACCAATTTTATGGTTCAACTTTCAATTTGGGCTAAATCATTATTTATCATCATGAATCAACTTAGGGTTTTTAAGAGACATCAAGAATTTCAAGATAAATTCAAACTTCCCAAACCATTACTTTTTATTCCAATTTTCCCATTGATTACACACCTAAGGTTCATAATCCATCATTTTAACCCAACATTTAAACCTCCAATACTTCAAACCGTAAACTTCCAAATCTCATGTTGTACACTATATGCTCAAAAATATAGATTTTATATTTATATAGTCAAAATACCACAAATCTATCCATTAATGTAAATATTGAAGAGAACTAGAACCCCTACCTCTTGAAGTCAAGAGATGACGATCCAAACATCAATAGCGATGAAACCACGAACTCTTTGGACCAAAAGAGAGCCCTCGACAAGATCTTCAAGTTTCCTCAAGGGATCAAGGTGAGGAGACACCTCCAAGAGTGTTGATTTAAGGATTGAAGTGGAAAAAGTGGGTTTTTAAGGGAAAGAGAGAGAGACCCTCGGTTTAGAGAGGGGAAAAGAGGGGAAAAATTATGAGAGATGTGGGGTTTACGTCTATTTATAGTATTACATGATAGCCCTAAGGTCAATGAAAAGGTAAGTCCAAAAACCCCCAAAAATTGGGCCCAAAAACCGAACCAAAATTTGGGAAAAAAAAATCTGCAGGGGTCGACCCTTGTAACACAGGGGTCGATCCTATTTTCCAGCAACCAACCCACACAGATTTTGCAATATAAGAGGGTCAACCCTTTCCCAGACTGGTGTCTATCCTTGTGGACAGCAACAAGAGGAAGGTGTCGACACCACCAAGGCTGGTGTCGACCCTATATTCCAGCGACACTTCCAGCAACACTACAACATGCAAGGGTCGACCCTTAGCAAGGCTAGTGTTGACCCCAAGGCAAAATTTCTAAGTTCCCAAGGAACGTTGACAACGACAAACACAAATGAACAAACCTAACGAGTTTAAATCGGATTGTACTCCTTCAAAACCAATAGACAACAATTCGAAAGACTCCTAAGATAAAATATAAGGATATTAAACACACTCTCCAAAGGACTAAAGGATGCGGACATTACATTAAAAAAGTAATAACAACAATTAAAGATAAAATTTTACTTTCATATTTACAAACTAATAAACAAACACCATTACAAATAACACACAACAAAAACAAATCTAAAGAAGAAAAAAAAAAAAAAAAAAAAACTAACAATTAATCGAAATTCTACACCATCTGTAAATTTTTATGACAACTATTCAATCTTCATCGAAACCTTCAAAAAAAGCCAATTAATAATGATAATCGGAAGCTCAATTGCAGTTCATATATTAATTTTAGAATTTTTGAAAAATATCTGATAAAAAAAAAAGAAATTAGGAAAAATTGGAGATGCGCTCTAAGCTCCCATACTTTCATTTTGAAAAATATCACCATGACATCGCTCCGTCCTCGAGTCAACATCACACCTCTTCAATTACAAACAGCAAACACCACAACCACAAGCTCTAAACCATACACGGGTAGTTAAGTCTAAAAAAATTATAAATACGTAGAAGATCGATTTTATCTATTAAAGTTTTAAATTGAGGGACTTTAACAATTAAAAAATATTAGAGTGTCCTTTTTCCAATACTAAAATAAATTGAGGGAGTTTTGATCAAAGGGAACAATTTGTTTTTCTTTCTTTTAGTAGTATCATTTTAATTGATTTTTTTTTAACAATTAATTTTTTTTCAATTACAAAGTATGGAAAGTGTTTTGTTCATAATGTTCTATGATAATAGGTGCTAAGATAAATACAAATCAGGCAAGAAAATAGACATGCTTTTAGTTGGTTTTTTATTTTATTTTTCAATCATTGGGAATAATTTGAAAGTATCATAAAAATTAATTCATACTAAACATTTAATTATATAAAAAAAAATTAACAACAAACAATCATAAATGTACAACCAATCCAATAATCACAACAGTATCTATGAGAAGTGGAACTCAAAACGTAACAATTGAGAT
The DNA here is from genome assembly GCA_025200525.1 of Camellia lanceoleosa. NCBI lineage: Eukaryota > Viridiplantae > Streptophyta > Magnoliopsida > Ericales > Theaceae > Camellia > Camellia lanceoleosa. The sequence goes on along the minus strand of JANUSC010000294.1, from coordinate 172,164 downwards.
AGTTTGTCACTCAACTTAGTGATAAGTATTCAGCTCCAGCAGACCCAGCTACATGTGCTACATCAGCTACACCAGCTTTATCAGCTACAACAGACCCAGCTACACTAGCTACACCTACTACATCTCCAGCTCCAGCTACATTTACTATATCAAGTCAAGTCTCGAGGTTCTCTTCAGGTGCATATAGGAGATCTGCTAAGACTGCTTTGTATGGTAGTTGTAGGTCAGCTATTGGTATGAATGTTGAGGGACCAATACAAGTGTATGGTTTGTTTAAATTGAGATCAATTGTATATGTAACAAATTCACAACTGATTCTGTAACAAACTTAGTTAGAGTAAACCATACATCTGTGTCTATAAGTGAACTAGTGCAGTTCTGTAATTGAGTAACTGAAATGAATAATATCTTTTGAAGTTTCTCTCTCGCTCTCTCTCTCTCTCTCTCTCTCTCTACTGTCTTCATGGTGTCAGAGCTGTCTTCAAGCTCTCACGAGCAACAATGGTGATCCAACCTAACAAGTCTTTCATGGCAGATCAGTCAGTAACAGTTTATTTTGAGAAGACTTCATTACCTTCCAATGTGCTTCTGCTTGTCTCCAATCTTAATTCTTTGATAACAGTTAAACTTGAATCAACAAATTATTCCATCTGGAAGAGTCAAATTCAGAATTTCTTTGAAGCTACTAAACTTTTCGATTTTCTTGATAGATCTATTATTTGTCCACCTGCTACAGTCTTGGATTCCAACAATCAAGCTGTTGCTAATTCTGAGTTTTTGAAATGGAAATTTGTTGATTCTTGTCTGCTTAGTTGTCTCATAGCCACTCTTACACCTTTAATCTATTCTTTAGTTCTTCATCTGAAACGTAGCACAGAGCTTTGGTTTTCTCTTGAGAAGCGATTTACTTCTCTGTCCAGATCACATATACACCAGCTCAAGAACAAATTGAGTACAGTCTCCAAGAAGACTAAATCTATGGAAGTTTATCTTCAAGAAATCAGAGATCTGGTTGATCAATTAGTATTGGCTTTTTCTCTATCTGTGATGAAGATCTAATTCTTCTAGTTCTCAATGGACTCTCTGAGGAGTACAATGCTTTCAAAACTGCTATTCGTGCTAAATCTGAAGTGCTTACTATGGATGAGTTACGTGCTCTACTCTGTTCTAAGGCTATACATGTTGAACAATGTCATAAATCTGGTAGTTCTTCTGATCTTACTGTTGCTTTTGCTGCTATACATGGATCTAACATTTTACCTCATTCCTCTGGTGGTTCTGGTTTTACTCAAAGTTCCTCTAGCCCTGCTTTTACTGAGCACTTCTCATTTCAGAACAAAGGAAGTCGTTCTTTACAATATCAGTATCGTGGAGCCAGATACAACAATAATCGAGGTCGAAGAAATGGTATGCCTCAAAGCTATGGTTTGGTCTGTCAAATTTGTGGTAAAGGAAATCACTCAGCTCTTGAGTGTAGACATCATATGAATTCATCTTTTCAACTTGTGTTTTTCCTTCCTGTACTGTGAGTCCTTCTGCTGGTACTTCCAATCCCAAGGCTTATTCTGCTCCAGTACTTGTGAATTCAATTTCATCTCCTCATCCATGGTATGTGGACTCTGCAGCCACATCTCATCTTACCAATGACTTGAGTAATCTTTACCTTTATCAACCTTATCAAGGCTCTGATCAGGTCATGATTGGCAATGGTAATACCCTTCCAATTCACAATTCAGGAACTGGTATTTTGTCTACTCCTTCTTTTCACTTCAAACTTAATAATTTGCTTCATGTTCCTCAAATATCTTCCAACTTGTTATCTGTTCATCAATTGACTTCTGATAATAATTGTTCTATTACTTTGATGATAAGTCGTTTGTTGTTCAGGACAATCTCAGCAACAAGGTGCTATGTAGAGGTCCATACCACAATGGTCTTTACCATTTTCCTACTTCATTCTCTGCTGCTCCTAAAGCCTTTTCTAGTACTAATACTTGGCACAAAAGACTAGGGCATCCATCTTCTGATGTTTTTCATACTATGGCAAATAAATGTGGCTTTCATTTTTCTCATAAAGATTGTTCTTCCCTTTGTAATAGTTGTTGTGTATCCAAAAGCCACAGACTTCCTTTTGTGTTGTTTACTAATAAAACTACATCTCCTCTTGCTTTAATTCACTCAGATGTTTGGGGCCATTTTTTCAATCTGATTCTTCTAAGTATTATGTTGTTTTTATAGATGATTTTAACAATTTTACTTGGATTTACCCTTTCTCTTACAAAAGTGAAGAGTACTCTAAGTTTTTGGATTTCAAAGCTTATGCTGAAAAGCAATTCTCTGCCTTTCTTAAGATCTTAAGGACTGATGGTGGAGGTGAATATACTTCAAGACAGTTTCATTCTCTTCTTCAGTCTACTGGTATTGTTCATCAACTGAGTTGTCCTCACACACCATCTCAGAATGGTGTGGTTGACAGAAAATATAGACATCTCATTGAGACTGCCATTACCTTGCTTGATCAATCTTCTGTTCCTTTGAAGTTTTGGTTTGAAGCTTTAGCTACAGCTACCTATTTGATAAATCGAATGGCCAATCCTAAGCTAGGCTATCTTAGTCCTTTTGAAGTTTTATACAAGACTACTCTAGACTATGTATTTCTCAAGGTGTTTGGGTGTAAATGTTACCCCTAGTTACGTCCCTATACCTCTCATAAGTTGGAGCCTAGATCCAAGGCTTGTGTGTTTATTGGCTATCATCCTAGTTGCAAGGGTTACAGATGTTTGGATCCTCTCTCTGGCACTATTTATATCTCTAGACATGTCATTTTTTATGAGTTCTCTTTTCCTTTTGCTTCCTCATCTTTATCTCTTCCTTCTCTCCTTTCTTCTAAGGATGCTATTTCTTCATTTTTCTAGGGTCCAACATCTTCTGTTCCCCCTTCTCCTAATTTTTTTTCTCTTCCTCTTGCTAGCTCTGATTCTCTTATGTCTAAGTCCTCTTCTTCTACACTTCATGCTTCAAGTTCTGCATCTTCTGGTTCTGTCTTACCTGGTTCTACCTCTTCTTCTCCTACATCCTCTTCTATAGCTCCTACAGCTACTGGTTTTATTTCCTCTCATATTTCTTCTTCTCCACCTGGTTTTCATCTTACTATTCCAATCTTACCTCCTCCTACTTCCACTAATTGCCATTCTATGGTTACTCGAGCTAAACCTCCTGTCATTTCTTCTCAATTTGGTCTCACTGCTCCTTCTTCTTCTTCCTCTTCTCTTTTTACCTCTGAACCACACTCTTGTAAAGAAGCTTTTAAATGTCCTCATTGGTTTAATTCTATCCTTGAGGAGTTTACTGCCTTACAAGATCAGCATACTTGGACTCTTGTGCCACCTTCTCCTAATCAAAATATTGTTGGCTACAAATGGGTGTTTCGGATTAAAAAAGGCTCAGATGGTTCAATTGCTAGGTACAAATCTCGACTTGTTGCTAAGGGCTATCTTTAGGAAGTAGGTATTAATTTCTTAAACACTTTTAGTCCAGTTGCTAAGTTGCCTACAATCATAGTTTTTCTTTGTATTGCTCTCCACTATAACTGGCCTATTCGACAATTGGATGTCCCAAATGCTTTTCTTCATGGCCACCTTGAAGAAGATGCTTTCATGTCTCAGCCTCCTGGCTTTGTTCATTCTCAATTTCCTACCTATGTTTGCAAGCTTAACAAGTCTCTCTATGGTTTGAAACAAGCTCCACGAGCTTGGTTTTCCATTTTCTCTAATTTCTTGCTTTCTCTTGGTTTTGTCAATAATCATTGTGACAATTCTTTATTTGTTCAAGCCTCTTCTTCCTCATTAACCTATCTTTTGGTTTATGTGGATGATATTCTTATTACAGGGAGTTCTCCTTCTCATCTCTAACACCTCATTGCTCAATTACATTCATCTTTTTCTCTTAAGGAATTAGGCAACCTCTTTTATTTCCTTGGCATTTATGTTACTTCTACTTCTTCTGGTTATTTTTTTGTCTCAATCCCAATATGCCTATACTCTGCTCAAGCGTGCTGGCATGACTGATTGCAAGCCCACTTCTTCTCTTCTTTCTGCTAAACCTACTGTCTCTTCTTCTGATGTTCCCTTCTCTAATCTTGCTCTTTATCGCAGTCTTGTAGGTGGTCTTCAATACTTGACTATTACTCGTCCGAATTTGGCTTTTGCTGTCAACCAAGCCTATCAGTATATGCACAGTCCTTCTCAAGCTCACTTTGCTATGGTTAAGCGGATTTTATGTTTTGTTAAAGGTTCCTTGCAGTCTGGTTTAACCTTTTCCTCTAGTGCATTTGATCTCCATGTTTTCTCTGATGTTGACTGGGCTGGTAGTCCTTGTGATAGACGTTCTACCTCAGGTTTTTGCATCTTTCTTGGTCCTAACTTGGTGTCTGGGCTGCTAAGAGGCAACCAACTATTGCTTGATCTTCTACTGAAGCCGAATACTGGGCTATGGCTCTTACAAGTGCTGAAGTTGATGGACTTCAAATGCTTCTTAAAGATCTGCATATTAATCCTTCTTCAGTTCCTGTTCTTTGGTGTGATAACTTGTCTATTCTTTCTCTTGCTGCTAACCCGATGTTTCACGCTCGGACAAAGCATATCGAAATTGATTATCCTTTTGTGCATGAAAAGGTCTCAGCTAAGCAACTTCTTATTCATCATGTGGCTTCTTCTGATCAAGTGGCCGACATTTTTATCAAATCTCTTCCTATTTCTCGTTTTCTTTTTCTTCAGTCCAAGCTTTTAGTTGGTCTCCCACCATTCAGCTTGCAGGGGACTGATAAGTGTTCAGCTCCAGCAGACCCAACTACATCTACTACATCAGCTATACCAGCTGCATTAGCTATAGCAGACCTAGCTACACCTGCTGCATCTCCAGCGCCAGCTACATTTGCTACATCAAGTTAGGTCTCGAGGTTCTCTTCAAGTGCATATAGGGGACCTGCTATGACTACTTTGTATGGTAGTTGTAGGTCAGCTATTGGTATGAATGTTGAGGGACCAGTACAAGCGTATGGTCTGTTTACATGTGATCATTTGTATATGTAACAAATTCTGGCGATTACGTAACAAACTTAGTTAGAGTAAACCATACATCTGTGTATATAAGTGAACTAGTGCAGTTCTATAATTAAGTAACTGAAATGAATAATATCTTTTGAAGTTTCTTTCTCTGTCTCTCTCTCTCTACTGCCTTCACTTAGATATATTGGTTCATACGCTCACTCAACAATTGAGTGATTTTTGTATGTTGATAGGATATATTCATATGGTACTTTTTATTATTATGATTGGTGAAAGGTAGTGGAATCTAGGTCATATTGTTCGGTGTTTAGGGAACACTGGAGGTATATATATTTGTGATTGGTGGAAATGTAGTGCCACTTGGTACCATATTGGTATACAAATTTTTTTTTTTTTTTTTTTTTTTAGTATACGAAAATCCTCACATCCTCTCACAGATCCAAGGCAGTACCTGAATTGAGATCACCAAGGTGCATAACATAAAATCCCCACTAAACTTTATTTAAAACTATAGGAATGGAAACAAATGCTAAAGGAATCAAAAGGAAGAAATTGGTGCATAACTTAAAATCAGACGTCTAGTTCCAAAAAAAAAAAAAAAATTATGTGCTAAACGAATTTGTAAGTAAAAGGAAATATTAAGGGCAAACTTTACTCTCATGTGATTTTGGTCATGTGTAATCTACTTTCCTAATATTTAGAAATGATCACATAATTTCCACGTGATTTGTGGATTGAAGTGCACCATTAAAATTTCGTTTAACGTATACATGACAAATATAAAGGGGTTATATACTCATTTTTAAATTTCAATGGGATAAATTGCACATGGAATAAAATATAGGGGTTAATGTACACTTTACATTCCAAACAAATGATGAAAATGCAGGGATATTTTAGTATTTTTTTTTTAATTAAATCGTTAGCGGGTCTAACTGTGCACTTCAGTTTACAAACCACATGGCCTAAACTATAAGGGGGTAAAGTGAAGTTTGCCCAAATATTAATTTAACATACATTGTGAAACTTATTTTCTATTCGATTTGGTTGTGTTTGGTTGGAGACTTTGGAGAGAGATTTAGAAATGAAAAATGAAAATGTATGTGAAATAAGGTGAAATGTAGATAAATGTTTCACCTACCTTTTCCCTTTTCTTTTTCAATCCCTTTCTAAATCTCCCAACCAAACACAATTTTAATTTTTTAGGATAATTGATGATGTAACACTTGCTAGAAACTAAACATTAGTAGAAGGAAGAGGAAATTAATTTAACATATGAGTAATGATTGAGACCCCCACCCCTACAAGACCCCCACAAATCTGAACCACTCAAGATATAAATCTCACACATACATGAGTGGGCCCCACACATATATGGAGGGTTAGGATCACTTTGGGGGTGTGAGGGTCATCCCCAAAGAGGGTCTCAAACATTTTTCTTAACATGTATTGTTAAATTTATTTTCTATTCTCTTAAAACTTTTACGGTAGTTGATGACGTAATAGTTGCTAGAAACTAGACATTAGTAGAAGAAATGCACTAGTGAACTTCTGGATCCGTCTCCTCTTCGACACTATTTCAATCCAGTTATGTATTATACTCTTTTGTTGGTCATTTGGCTGGTCATTTGGTAACAAGGTGATAATCGTGGTCGACAAGGTGAGTGTCCACCATACTTGTTGGACACAAACACAATCGCTACACTTTGACATTGTGACATTGCTTTCATTTAGTAGAAAGAAAAGTACCTAGTATGGAAACATTGAAAGAGGGTTTCCGTAAAAAAATGTAAAAAAGTTGGATATAATATATATTTAAAATTAATTCCCATGACACAATGCAGATTTCATTTAAAGAAGTGGGGTTGTGAATTAGGGAGAAGTCACTACGAGAAAAGAGGGCTTAAGAGACGGAGCTTTTTGCGACGGCACATTTGCCATCGCAAAAAATGACTTTTTGCAACGGCACAACTTGTCGTTGCAAAAAATGTGGCTTTTTGAGATGGCATAACTTGCCATCGCAAAAAATGTGCTTTCACAACTTGTCATCGCCAAAAATGTGACTTTTTGAGACGGCATAACTTGTCGTCGCAAAAAATAGAGTATTTGCAACGGCATAAAATGCTGTCGCGAAAAAGGAGAGTATTTGCCACGACAGAAATTGCTGTTGCAAAAAAAAAAAAAATAGCGTATTTATGACGGAGAATTCTTGTCACAAAAAATAGAGTTTTACTGGCAATTGCGGTTGTAGTAAAAAAAAAGAAGAGTATTTTGCAACTGTAATAGGTACCGTTGCAAAAAAGAAAAAAAAAGAAAAAGAAAAAGTAATATATATATATATATTGTGGCTTTGAGAAGGCTTCATGTATATAGTCACAAAATGGTTTAAATAAATACAACGGTATTTTTCTGTCATAAAAAAAATAAAATAAAATGACGTCGTCTTACTCTTTTGAACATTTCTCTTTTTACCCATTTTTTCATCTTTCTTTGTCTCTGTCTCTCTCTCATTCATCACTCTTCTCTGTCTGTATGTCTCTCTCTTTCTCTATGTGTCTCTGTCTCTTTTCTTTTTTCTCTCTCTCACCATAACTCTTCTCTGTCTGTTTGTCTCTCTCTTTCTTTTTGTGTCTCTGTCTCTGTCTCTCTTCTCTTTCTCTTTCTCTCTCTCACTCATCACTCTTCTTTGTTTGTCTGTCTGTCTGTCTCTCTTTCTCTCTCTGTGTGTCTCTCGCCCATCTCTCTTCTCTCTCTCGCTTATCTCTTTATGTCTCTCTTTCGTTTATCTCTTTTCGCTCTTTCTCTCTCTCTCTCTCTCTCTCTCTCTCTCTCTTTCTTTTTTTATATATTTTCACCCATTTTTTCATCTTCCTCTCCCTCTCTCCTCTTTCTCTCTCTCACTCATCACTCTTCTCTCTCTATCTCTCTGTCTCTCTGTCTCTCTCTGTGTCTCTCACTTATCTATCTCTTCTCTCATCTATTTTCTCTCTATGTCTTTTTCGTTCATCTCTCCTCTCTATCTCTCTCATCTCTCATCTCTCTCTGTCTCTCTCACTCATCTCTCTTCTCTCTATCTCTTTCTCTCTCTCTTTCCTTCATCTCTCTTGTTTCTATGTCTCTCTTGCTCATTTCTCCTCTCTATCTCTCTCTCTCTGTCTCTTTCGTTCATCTCTCTTCTCTCTTTGTCTCTTTTTCTGTCTCTTACTTTCTATCTTTTTCTCCTTTTGTCTTTCTCTCTCTCTCTCACTCATCACTCTTCTTTGTCTGTTTGTCATTGTCTCTGTCTCTTTCTCTCTTTGTCTCTCGTTTATTTGTTTTCTCTCAATCTCTCTCTATCTCTTTCACTTATCTTTCTTCTTCTTCTTCTTCTTCTTCTTCTTCTTCTTCTTCTCTCTCTCTCTCTCTCTATGTCTTCCTCTCGATCATCTATTTTCGCTCTCTTTTTCTGTCTGCCTGTCTCTCTCTCTCTCTCTCTCTTTCTCTCTTTATATATATATATATATATCTCTCTCTCTCTCTTGATTTTTAGTAATAAAAAAATGGGTCACAGAAAAATATTTTTCATTGACCACAAAAAAATAACTTTATTTTCATGGAAAATATTTTTCATTAAAATATTATTCCTACTTCTACCAAATAAAAAATAATAACAATAATTTTTTATTCATTAAAATAAGAATGAAACAAATAAATTCTCAACCTTAGTAACTAAAAGAAAATGAAAAATAAAAAAAAAATTCATTAACTATAAAAAAAAAATTATTTTAACAAAAAATAAATTTCGTTGACAACGGCAACCTCCATCGCCAAAAAAAAAAAAAAAAAAAAAAAAAATTATTTTATTATTTAAATATTCATTTGTGATGAAAACTATTTTTTTTTCCCCCTAATATCCCTCCCCTTCCCTTTTTTTTTTTCCATTCCCGCCCAACCCCCCACCCCGACCCCCAAAAAAAAAAAATCCCCAATCTCTTAGAACCAAATCCTAATCTTTTCTACCAAATATCCCCATCTCTCTCTCTTTTTCTTTCTCTCTCTCTCTCTCTCTCTCTACATACAAGGATTGTGAGCATAGCGGGGCAGACGTCGCGGGGGAGCTCCCTTTTGAATCTCTCTGACGACCTCACAAAATCTCTACCTCGGCCAGCACCGTTTGTCCCAGGGAGCTCTGCCTCGGCCTAGTTCCTCTCCGTCGTCATGGCTTCAGGAACGGGTTGGTTTTCGCATTCGCAACTTCGTACGAGGAATCGGTAAGTTGATAGAAATTTTGAGCAATTTATGCATTCAAGTGTGTTCTAGTGTTGGACTGTTGCTTATCTGATTCACGCGAGCAATTTTTGTACCTTATATTAACATATTGGATTATTTGATGACTTTTGGGATGATAAGGGTAAAATGATAGATTTGGCTCATTAGGGGTAAAATATTGGGTTAAAATGAGTTGATGGTTGATTTTTTTAAAATGTTATTTTTAAAGTCATGGCTTCTCTCCAATTTGATTCAAAATTCAGTCAATTTTGTGAGTGAAGTTATAAGTTCAACAATAGCTATAAAACTTCTCTTATAGAATTTGAATTGAAATTTTAGGCTTTTTTTTTTTTTTTTTTTTTTTTTTTGTGACTTTTAGACAACTTCTTTTTCTAATATTCTGACTTGTTCAGTTAAAAAATAACTTTTTTATCTGCTTTCTAAACATCACATGAGTCTAAATAGAAGCTAATCTGATTTTTCAAACTAACCTTGGGAGGAGTTTTATTATTTTGCTTTCTTGTGAAGTTAATATACAAAACACATATGCCAAGTAGTGAACAAAGAAAGTTATTATTGTCAAAGTTATGGAGTTGGACTTGTGACTAAGTTGACCTCACACTCACAAGTGTATCAGTAGTTTTTTTTTTTTACCAAAGTTTAAATCCCAAGTAGTACACAAGCAAATTGGCTTTGACCTCTATGCATGTGTTGGTGCTGGTGCTACTCTTCTCTTAAAATGGACAATTGACCATGTGTAACGTAGCTTGCTTGTAAGATATAAAAATTATCCACATTAGTCTTGAGAAATACACCATTTTCTCATTGATTTTAGTGTGAATCAATACTTGCACAAACCATGACTCATCCAAACAAGTCATTATATTCCATCCTCAATCAAATATATGCTTATTTGCTTCAATATACTTTTAATCACAATTGTATCTTGAGATTTTTACTTTATCAATCAATTGAAAATATATTGATAACCGGGAGACATAAATTTTAGAGCGAGAAGATCTCTCCACCACCCATTTTGCCCATCTGCCCTCTATCTCAACTTAACAAAGTCTTCACTATAGAATTTTAATTTGTTTTGCATATAGTATTTATTTAATTATTTTGTTGTGGTACAAATGGGTCGCACCTGATAGTGATAATAATATATAAGGAAACTACAAATTGTAGTAAAAAAAAAAAAAAAACTACAATATACCAACACTGTTAGGTAGTCTCCTTAGATACAACTGTACACCACCTAGTTTGTACTAATCATAACACAATAAGTTAGTAATAGCATTTTAAAGTTTACAATATTCAAACACTCTTCAATAATTGGAAGTTCATTTTCTCTATCATGATTTTCCTGTAATAACATTATTCCATTTTTTATCACAATAAGATACATCAAACAAAATATATAATTTAACGGTTCGAGTTAAAACTTGAATAAAATGGCATTTAAATCACACACTAAAATGACGTAATTTTGCTTTAATTTTGAACAAAGGCTATTGAACTATAACATAACAAGACCATTGCAGAGATTAATCCTGAACCATATTAGCTATGTATATGGCCGTTGACACATTTGTAGCTCAAATGGTTCTTGTTCTCTTTGATCATATATATTATTATAGTTTCTCTGTGTTTATGTGAACGTGGCACCAAACACTCCCCTTCTGTAACTGCACTTAATGCATCCTATATGCGTAAACATGTGTATGTGAGAGAGAGAGAGAGAGAGAGAGAGAGAGAGAGAGAGAAGTTGAGTGCATTGCAACTACATGGTAGACAAGTATTTCATTGAAGTTTACACCACCCACTTAATATAATACAATAATTTGAGAAGAAAATAGTTTCTTGACAAACTCTTTAAAGAAACATATTTTAAGCTAGTGATTCTAAATCTAGTAAAACATTTCGATTACAAACTAACTAAATTTAATATGGTCTTAACAAGTCCTCCTTATGCATTGACACATCGGATCATTAGTTTTTCTAATTCCCTTCCAACTTAACGGGATTTAGATTCTCAATCTTAATTAAGTCACACTTACACTTTATAATAAGCACTTAATGGTTACACATGACATCAAAAAATAATATGCTAATGCTGCTACATGTTAACACAGGAATGGTGTGCTAAGTTTTAATACTGCAATTGTTATGATTCACACAAACACCACCTAGGCAAGGCTAGATTCAGTTTATGCATTATCATTATATTTCATATCCTATTACTGAGTCAGTGTTATTTGAATACCAAGGCTAGCTGGAAAGCAATGATCTCTAAATTTGTTTATCTAAACTCTATAATTCACAATAATAATTACACTTGATTGTTGTGGTTAGGGTATCTCTATCTATTGTGGGTGTTTTTTTGAATTTAATCAGGATTGTGCGTGAAACCCGTAGTGAGCATATATTGGGCCTATTTTGACCCGGTTTGGTATTACTCAAATCTCGTATATGAGGGTTATTTTGGGGTTTTAGTGAGATCCCGCTCATTGTATTCACTACTCTAAAATTGAAATTTTTCTGTTATTCTTCACCTATAGACATAGGCTTTAGCTCTAAGTATTATCTTTGCGGGCTTTGTGTTTGTTCTGATTCCCTATCGCAACACTATTTTTCCACCTAGTGTGTCATTCACAGCATAACAAGCATGTGTTCAAAAAAAACTTCTATGGAAGTACTAAAAAGTTAAAATTTGTTCTTTTGCAAGACATTGTTCTTTGTATATGTGGTTATGTCATATATATAACACATACTTTTGTATGAAATTTAAGTCATGTTTACGTGAATTGATTTTTTGTTATTTTGCTATTATTGCAGAATGAGATGCACATTGCTGTAAAGCAGAAGCTGCTTGGAAAGCCAGTTGGTGAAACACTGTTGGGAAAAAAAGTAAGTTTCAATTATCTTGGTTTTTCTACTACAAGTTTTCCTACAAATGCATTCGTGCATTTTGTGTTTTCTTTTCTTATTTCTTTTCATTGTTTTATTTTTTTTAATATTCTAGAATAACTTCATGTTGAATAAATGTTTCAAATAAATGATTCAAAGTTGCTTGCTACCACATCTAGATGGTTCTGAATATGATCATGATTATTATTTGCTTGCTACCACATCTAGAGTTGCATGTGTGCATGCTTTGATGTAGCTTTCCATTTACTGTTGATATTAATGTGATTTATAGCAAATTAAGTTCTATGCATATTGATGGTTTACTATATTAATTTAATTGAATCTATTGTCTAAACTACTAATGGATGCAAATGTAGTAGGTAGTTGAATCTTGATTGTTCCCTTAGCTATTAATATGAGATTTTGAGTGGTTAAAAAATACAAGCATTTTGATGTGTTCATGGCATTATAGAATTTAGAATTCGATGTGTTGACGCCCCAAAATCACCAAACGGCGTCAGATTAGCATAAAACTTGGCACACATGACCGCCAAGGCATGAGAGACTTGTGAGAGAAGACGGGACTCAAATCGGGTTCCTGATTTGGGAGTTAGAACTGGATTTCACTCTTAAGAAACAAACTAATTTCTTAAGAAACGTAGAATTTGAGATGTTAATGTCCCAAAATCATCAAACGGCGTCAGAGTAGCACGAAACTTGGCACACACGACCACCTAGGCACGAAAGACTTATGGGAGAAGACGAGACTCAAATGAGGTTCTCGGTTTGGAAGCTAGAGCTGGATTTCACTCTAGACAAACTAGTTTTTTAAAAAACTTAGAATTCAAGATGTTAGCGCTCCAAAATCACCAAATGGCGTCGGAGTAGCACGAAACTTGGCACACACGACCGCCTAGGCATGAGAGACTTGTGCGAGAAGACAGGACTCGAATCGGGTTCTCGGTTTGGAAGTTAGGGCCGGATTTCACTCTAGGCAAACTAGTTTATTAAGAAACTTAGAATTCGAGGTGTTAGCGCTCCAAAATCACCAAACGGCGTCGGAGTAGCACGAAACTTGGCACACACGGCTGCCTAGGCACGAGAGATTTGTGGGAGAAGACAGGACTCAAATCAAGTTCTCGGTTTGAGAGTTAGAGTCGGATTTCACTCTTAAGAAACAAACTAGTTTCTTAAAAAACTTAGAATTTGATGTGTTAATGCCCCTAAATCATCAACCAGCGTCAAAGTAGCACAAAACTTGGCACACACGACTGCCTAGGCACGAGAGACTTGTGGCAGAAAACAAGACTAGAATCGGGTTCCCGGTTTGGGAGTTAGGGTCGGATTTCTCTCTAGGCAAACTAATTTATTAAGAAACTTAGAATTCGAGGTGTTAACTCTCCAAAATCACCAAACGGCGTCAGAGTAGCACGGAACTTGGCACACATGACCGCCTAGGCACAAGAGACTTGTGGGAGAAGATGGGGCTCGAATTAGGTTCCCGGTTTGGGAGTCAGAGCCGGATTTTGGTCTAGGCAAACTAGCTCCTTAAGAAACTTGAATTCGAGGTGTTAACGCCCCAAAATCACCAAACGGCGTCGGTTTAGCACGAAACTTGGCACACATGACCGCCTAGGCACAAGAGACTTATGGGAGAAGACGGGACTCCAATTGGGTTCCCAGCTTGGGAGTTAGAGTCAAATATCACTCTAGGCAAACTAGTCCCTTAAGAAACTTGAATTAGAGGTGTTGACGCCCCAAAATCACCAAACGGCATCGATTTAGCACGAAACTTGGCACACACGACTGTCTAGGCACGAGAGACTTGTGGGAGAAGACGGGACTCCAATCGGGTTCTCGATTTGGGAGTTAGAGCCGGATTTCACTCTAGGCAAACTAGTTCATTAAGAAATTTGAATTGAAGGTGTTGACGCCTTAAAATCTCTAAACAACGTCGGATTAGCACGAAGCTTGGCATATACGACCACCTAGGCAAGAGAGACTTGTGGGAAAAGACGAGACTCCAATCGAGTTCCCGGTTTGGGAGTTAGAGCCGAATTTCGGTCTAGGTAAACTAGTTTATTAAGAAATTTGAATTGGAGGTGTTGATGCCCCAAAATCTCCAAACGGTGTCGGTTTAGCATGAAACTTAGCACACACGACCGCCTAGGCACGAGAGACTTGTGGGAGAAAACAGGACTCCAATCGGGTTCCCGATTTGGGAGTTAGAGCTGGATTTTCGTCTAGTCAAAATTATTTACTTAATTATCTTTGTAATTATATAGTAGTTAATTTTTTATGTTTTTTTGTAATTAAAATATTAACACATAATTATATTGTCATTAATTATTTTTATTTTTTGTTTTCAGATATTTCTCGAGTAGCAGTTTGCTTCTTGTGGAATACAGGTGTGTGAAGATTACAATTTACTTTTGTTTTTGTTACCCATAGAAGAATCATGAGGGAAACTTTTGTTTTTGATTTACGTTATTTTGAATTATGAACAACATTATGTATTTAAACATTGTATATGTATTATGCAATATTATGTAGTGGGATAATTTTGCTAATGTGTTGTAATGAATGAATGCAAGAATATTTTTATTATGGATGAATTGTTATTTTTATAATGAAATTTTATATTATTATGTAATTATTGGCTTCTTTTTCAATTATTTTTCGTTTAATACAGGTAATTTTCATATTTTTAATAATTTTATTGCAGTTTTTTTTTTCCTGAGACAACACCACATTGCCGTCGCAAATGATATTGGCAGAGTTGAGACAAAAGCGTTTTGCGACGGTACTCTTTACCGTCGCAATAATCTTTTAGCGATGGCATATCGTGCTGTCTCAAATATTTTTTTAGCAACGGTATTTTTGCCGTCGCAAATAACACCTTTAGCGACGGCAACATAGTGCCGTCTCAAAAAATCTCAGATTTTTCATATTAATGGCGATGGCATAATTCCGTCGCAAAAAGGCAACTTTGCCGTAGCAAAAAAAAGGCGACGGCAACGTGCCGTCGCTAAAAACCTTTTTGCAACCCCATTTGTTGCGACCCCCCACTTGCTGTCGCTAGAAGTCATCTGCTGTCGCAAAAAACCTTTTGAGACGTCATTTTGAGTATTTGCGACGTAAAAATGCCGTCACAAAAAGTCAATTTTTTTGTAGTGAGTGATAATGATTACTCTCTATTGAGTATATAGCCCTATACATATTCTTGCATACAAAACATATGCTGTTTCATTGATCTGTGTTTTGCAAATGCATTATTTCAAACTTGTGGTTTCTTGCCCGGTGTTGTCTATGCAATATAGCTCCAGCTTGCTAACTTGGGATTTGGTGTCCCATGTAATAACTTAGGCATGTAACAGTGTTTTGAAGAACTGTGGTATTGTTATTGACATAGACCTGAAATAGTGTAATGTTTGAAAAAGTTACCTGGTGTTGTCTAAGTAATTTTAAACTAATAGTATTACAAAATTCTAGAGGACTTTTAGAGTGACATTTCCTCTAAACTAGGCTGCATGTCCTTATTTGTTGCTAAGGTTTGCAAAGTATTTAGGGACATAATCTAAAATATTTCGCTCTCAATGACAAGTAGTCTTGTTTAACTGCATGATGCACTTTTTTGCTGATGCTGTTTTCATTGATCAGTAGAAACTTAGGCTAGAGGGTGGATTTACGTTAGGGTAAGTCAGGGCAATTGCTCCCATTGAGTTTGGAAAACTTCGCTTTTATTCACAGTTTTAGAATTTATTTCCAAAATTTCCCCAATGATATTTTAAAATTGCTCGCAGTGAATTTTAAGAACTCCTTTTTTCACCCATGGTTTTAGGATTTGTTTATTGATTTTTTCATTAAATTTTAAATTATTTTTTTTACCTTTGATTTTAATTATTTTTTCAATTTTCTTCTTTGATACTCTATTTAACTTCCCCACGTATTTTAGGGAAGTGATATTTGCACTCTCTCATTTTTATAAGGGTAAATTACACTTTGCACCCCTGCACTTTACATCAAATCCCACTTTGGCCCCTACATATTGAATTGTGACACTTAACCCCCTGCACTTTCGGTCAAGTGTCACTTTGGCCTTTAACAAAGGTTAGTCACATGAAAAACATGTGAGGATAAATTACACTTTACACAAAATTCCACTTTAGTCCCTACACATCAAAATTGCGACATTTAGCTCCCAAAAGAATAACTTTTGTTAGCCTCAAAATTAACAGAAGGGCCAATGTAACACTTGACCAAAAGTGCAGGGGGTTAAGTGTCACAATTTGATGTTGTTAGGATTTTTTTTCTTAGCAATCCCGTTTGACAAAACTCCTTTCAATTGTACTTATTTTCGCATTTTTTTTCAGTGAGGCTATGAGTTTCTTAGATGTGAATCCAACCCGAATTGTGCCTTTGCAGAGAAGTTTGTAATGTTAATTCTTTCAAGTTTGCCACTTCGCTGACTAGGACGGGGATCGAGCTGCTCGGTCAGCTCACGGGGGTCCAGGGGGCAGCGCCTCTTGGCGGGTCCGAGGCAGTGCCATGGCGGGGTCGAGGGGCAGTGCCTCCGAAGCAAAATGCAAAAATGCATTCTAAGTTTCCTGTCCATTCGAGCGGACATTCCCCCGCTCGAGCGAAGAATGCTGAGTTCCAGAAGTTTGGTGAGTCTACAAATATACTGTGATCCGTGTTTTCATGCTCAAGCGTCCATTTCCCTGCTCAAGCGTACATCCTAGTTTGGAACACGTCATATAGTGTCCCCGCTCGAGCGTCAATTCCCACGCTCGAGCTGACCTCGCGATTTCAGATTCTATAAATTCGCAAGTTGCTCCAAATCTAGGGTGACGCCTCCAGATCTTCTTCTTGGGTTCTAGGGCTTATATATAGGGCTATTTTGCTAGTTTTCTTTGATGTTTTGATTGAGTATTCAACTCATGGTTTAAGAAGTTTACATCAAAGGATTGTTTGTTTAATTCTACACAAAAGAGAAAGTTGTTCTTTGGTGGATTTTGAAGAATTTGAGCCTGAAGCTTTGGTGGATTCTCGAGTGGCTCATCGTCGAGACAATTCCAAGGTGAAGACGGGGTTGGAAGAGGCACATAGAGGTTGGTTTGATTCGGGCATGGATTCGCTAGGTAATTGAGAGTATACCTGTGTAATTCCTTTATGTCTTTTTAGTTGATTGTTTTGTGGCTTTTGCCCGTGGTTTTTTATCACAATTGGAGGTGTCCAATTGTGATTTTTTCACGTAAAATCATTGTGTCGATTTGTCTTGATTATTTGATTGGGATTGTTATATACTGCTTAAAATTGATATATAATCACAAATCAACATCTAAGGGATTTCTAGGTTTTTTAATTGGTATCAGATCGGGTCGCTCAAGTTTTTCCTTAAAAATTCTTTTAGAACGAGATCTTGTTTGATTTGTGATAATGGATTCAATTCGTGAGGGAAATTCTATGGTTCGACCACCCCTACTTGACGGATCTAATTATTCTTTTTGGAAAGCTCAGATGAGATCATTTTTAAAATCTATTAATGAAAAAGTTTGGCAATCTGTCATGTATGGGTAGACCAAACCAACGATTACTATTGATGGAGTAACCTTCCCCAAACCAATTGATAAGTGGGACACAATTGATTACCAAAATAGTAGCTGGAATAATAAAACTATCAATTCTCTCTTTTGCGTTGTCACACCTGAAGAGTTTAGTCGTATTTTTAATTGTGAAGCCGCAAAGAGGCTTGGGATATCTTACAAACTATTCATGAGGGCACTCCTTCTTTGAAACGCTCAAAACTTCAAAGGCTCACATCTAGTTTTGAAAACCTTTCAATGAAAGATAGTGAGTCCTTTGATGAATTTTATGCGAAGTTGAGTGACATTGTAAATTCCAGCTTCAATTTAGGTGAAAAAAATACCAGAATCCAAAGTTGTGGGAAAAATTTTGAGTTCCTTGCCCCATCGCTTCCAACCAAAAGTTACGGCTATTGAGGAGGTTCAAGATGTTGACAACCTCAAGCTGGATCACTTGGTTGGAAATCTCCAAACTTATGAGGCACATAGGAATTTCAAAAAGAAACAAAAAGATGCTATTGCTTTTAGTAGTGCTCATAGAGTTGGAGAGGATTCTGATAAGGATTGTGAGATAGACTTTAAGATTACGGCTGCTTTTGTTAAACAATTTAAAAAATCTTTTATGAAAAAGAATCCTAATCTTTTGGAATCTACTCATACTCATAAATCTAAAGACAAAGATAAACCCAAAATTAATTCTATAGCCAAGAAGGAGAAAGGAAAGATACAAAGGAACTCTGAAAGAGTCCAATGCTATGAATGCCAAGGATTTGGCCACTTTGTTTCAGAATGCCCCACTCGTTTGAGGAAGAAGAAAGCCCTCGCTATCACTTGGGATGATGAATCAGAATCTGATGAAGATAAAAGTGACAACGAAGATCAAGGCAAAAAGGGACATAAACAATTCCTTGCTTTCATGCTTCCAAAACTGAAGGACGAACAGAGTATCTAAAGAGATCGGTTGAGAATGCCATTGATGATGAATCCTCGGAGAGTGATGATGAAGAGCTTGAGCAAACTTTTGAAAAGTTGTATAAGGAGTCTCTTAACTTATCCAAATTGAATGAAAAACTCACAACGAAACTCAAAGCATGTGAAAGTGAGAATGCCAAACTTATGGAGGAAATTTCCGAGGTTAGGATTGATGCCATCAAGATAGCTAATGATTGACAAGCTTTTTGTGCAAAACTCTTGACTTGTGAGACAGAAAAGAATGAGCTACAACAAATCTATGCCATGTATGAAGAAAAAAGATTTAATCTCTCGAGATGTCTCATGTTGCTTTGGAAGAACTAATGATCAAGAAAGAAGAAGAGCTCAAATGTGTTATGGCTACCATTGGTCTTTGGAACCAAGGATCAAAGACTTTGGAGGATATCATTGGGTCTCAACAAATGTGTTGTGACAAGAATGGCATTGGCTTCGGTGACAACAAAGAGCAAAAAGGGAGTGCATCTACATCTCATGATACAAGAACTCAAGGAAAGGGAGAACAAAAAATTCAACATGAGGATGGACTTCTCAAACTTTCTAGAGCTGGTAAGGCCAAAGAAAAGAAGGTACACCCTGTTTTTATTTGTTATCATTGTGGTAGGTATGGTCATATTTGGCCTTGTTGTTATGAGTTGCATGAGAGAGTCTCATAAAGATGGAAGAAATTCTAACATCTCATGGGGTAGGAGACACTTCATTGGTCATGGGGAGGTCAAGGGTCATATTAGACCTCGCTATTTTGATCAGCTTGAGACCAAACATGAACAAAGGGTGTGTTTTCCTAGACCTTGGAATATGAAGTTGGAAACCAAGTCGAGACTGGTTCCCATTGAAAATGAAGGGAACCACAATGTTAAGATACCACTCAAGAACCACAATTCTCTCAACTTTGTTCATACTAAAGCGGTTTGGGTGAGAAAACTTGACTTGTGTTAATTTTTTGTTTATTCGTTTTAGTTTTTGGGTTTCTATGTTTTTTTTTTTTTTTTCCTTTTTGGGTCATTTAATGTGTGGTATTATTTAGTGTGTGCTGGTTCATTTTTTGTCTTGCTTTATTTTAGAAAGAAAAAAAAAATCCAAAAAGATTTTCTTAATATGGTTTTTCAAGCTTGAAATTTTTTAATCGTCCTTGGTGCATATTGGAATTGATAAGAATATCCATTACATGTTAATATGTGTGTGCTTTCTGTGGTCATTACTTATTTTGGAGTGTATGTTCTTTAATTAGTATGTCTCATTCTGTACACACTCTTGGATTAGCAAATATTGGAGTCTTCCGCTTTAGTGATCATTTTTTTTTATGGACTTCTGGCACTGTATCTTTTGCTTTTATAGAGGAATTGACATATACTAGCACATCATGGGTGATGTTGAGTCTCTTAACCACCTTCCATCTTTTTGCATCTCCATGGCTTTCCCCTCCATTCTTTGTCGTCCAACCATAAGGAAAATGCTACCTTAAAGTCACCAACCAGGCTATCTTTATTATATCCATGCTTCTCTAGTTTGGTTTCCATACTCTTGAGCGTGTCAGCCGCCTATGAGTGTGCAAAACAAAGAAAAAAATTGTGAAAAAGAAAGAAAAAATTGTGCAAAGAAAGAAATGAAAAAATGTGTAAAAAAAAGGGGATTCATTGATTGAGGGGGAGCCTCCGCTATTACTCAACAAATACCCCTTGATTCCTAGTGGTTTGACTTTCCTTAGTTGTGCTTAGATTCTCTTGTCAGAGGTCCAGCTATCAGATTACTACCAGGATTTGAATCTTGTGTTTGTCGAACTCCAAGAGTCACACACACACTTTTTTTATGGGATCTATGCTTTTCACATGTGGCATCACTTTCTTTTATGAGGAATCTTCTAGAGGCTATGCACATTGTGTTTTCAAGTAATTGTGCTTCTTGGAAAATCTTGTGTGTTTCAAGGTCCAAATTTGAAATTCCTTGCTTGCTCCACCATATTATTTTTTGTCGTTTTTCTTCTTGTTCATTGTTTTTAGTGAGGGGGAGTTTGGTTTATCATTACAAGAGTTTGTTAGCATGAACACTTTGATTTGTTGGGTAAGGGAGATTGGCTATAGTTGTTTTGCATGTTGCTATGCACTGTTTGCTTATTATTTCCTTCTTGCATGCTCCTGATATTTACATCATCATATCATTGCTTGTGTGGTTTATGATCTTCCTTTAATTGATTGAGCTTCCTTTGTCAATTCGTGACAAAAAGGGAGAGAAAGTTGTTTTTCATGTATTCATGTCATGTGACGGGTGCATATGTTAGGTGCATGTGTCTTAGTTTTCATCACTTCATGCTATATGTTCTTAAAAACTCCAAGTCACATCTATTCATGTTTTCCATCTTATGCTTTAAGATAATCTAGCCATATGTTTATTGCTTTTTCATATACTCTTGCAGGACTAATAGTTGTTTTGGAGATTATGGCACTAATAGCTGTTTTGCAGATCATGATCTTGAGAAAGAAGTTTGCGTTTGTTGGCTATAATGGGTTAGGGTGATTACGATTTTACTTGTTAGGTGTGTTTTGTCACGGCATTGCGAAAGGAGGAGATTGTTAGATTTTTTTTCTTGGCAATCCCGTTTGACAAAATTACTTTCAGTTGTACTTGTTTTCGCATTTTTTTTTTCAGTGAGGCTATGAGTTTCTTAGATGTGAATCCAACTCGAATTGTGCCTTTGCAGAGAAGTTTGTAATGTTAATTCTTTCAAGTTTGCCACTTCGCTGATTAGGATGGGGATCGAGCTTCCTGGTCACCATGGAGGTCCAGAGGCGGCTAAAATGCAAAAATGCATTCTAAGTTGCTTGTCTGCTCGAGCGGACATTCCCCCGCTCGAGTGGAGAATGCTGAGTTCTAGAAGTTTGGTGAGTTTGCAAATATACTGTGATCCGTGTTTTCACACTCGAGCATCCATTTCTCTACTCGAGCGTACATCCTGGTTTGGAACACATCATATAGTGTCCCCGCTCCAGCGTCAATTCGCACGCTCGAGCGGACCTCGCGATTTCAGATTCTATAAATTCGCAAGTTGCTCCAAATTTCGGGTGACGTCTCCAGATCTTCTTCTTGGGCTCTAGGGTTTATATATGGGGCTATTTTGCTAGTTTTCTTTGATGTTTTGATTGAGTATTCAACCCATGGTTTAAGAAGTTTACATCAAATGATTGTTTGTTTAATTCTACACAAAAGAGAGAGTTGTTCTTTGGTGGATTCCGAAGAATTCGAGCCTGAAGCTTTGGTGGATTCTCGAGTGGCTAATCGTTGAGACAATTCCGAGGTGAAGACGGGGTTGGAAGAGGCACATAGAGGTTGGTTCAATTCGGGTATGGATTCGCTAGGTAATTGAGAGTATACATGTGTAATTCATTTATGTCTTTTTAGTGGATTGTTTTGTGGCTTTTGCCCATGATTTTTTATCACAATTGGAGGTGTCCAATTGTGGTTTTTTCACGTAAAATCATTGTGTCGATTTGTCTTGATTGTTTGATTGGGATTGTTATATACTGCTTAAAATTGATACATAATCACAAATCAACATCTAGGGGATTTATAGGTTTTTCAGATGTATAGGGACTAAAGTGAGATTTTGTATAAAGTGAAGGGGTGCAAAATATAATTTATCCTTTTTATAAATAAACGCACTTCATATTTTGTCTATAGTATAAAAAATTATACATAATACAATTTTCAATGCATGCACATGACAAAATTTGGACTGCAATTATGAAAAAAAAAAAAGGGATGCCGAATTTATTTGTCTTATTTTATTTTTCTTTTGATTTCGGTTCATCTCTTTTGTTATGTATGTCATTGATCTGCTTTGATTGATTTGGTAGAATTTTAGAGTGTAATATCAAATAAGGAAAATTTTGTTTTATGTAAGGTTTTGCTCCTGCGACAAAAATCCTAACTCCGCTTAGATTGTGTTGTACAACATTTGAAACTTTTGTGTTGGAAATAGTGTGGTTTTGTATTTTTCTTTTCTTTTTTCCCCTTGTAGGAGACATGTCTTGCCACTTCTTGGCTTTGTAACTCAGATTTGTCTTTGAATGAAAATGCCTAATTTCATGTAGTAAGTTCTGTAAACCATAGCGTAAACAAATAAGTTTATGTATTAATTAATTAATTATTATTATTTATTTATTTTTCCATTCTAGAGTGCGAAGTATTTTTCAGCGATTGTTGCAGGGCAAGCTTTTAGAATTAAGAGAAGGCATCTTGAGGCAGAGAATAAAGGTGCTCGTGCAAGAAAGAAGACTTTTGATGATATATTTGTCTGTGAGAGGTGCAGACATCCAAGAGAATGCTCAAGAAGGTTGGTTCCTTCTCCAAAGATCCGATCCACGATACTTGTGTTCTTTATGCGTGGTGTGTCCGAGCTCGATGCCTTCCGATGCACCGTGCTCCTTGCCTATGTCAACCAACATCAAGTGCCCAATTGGAATGACATCTGTCTTTGGAGATGTCGAGCGAATGCCTTAAACTCTCTGCCTCTTGTGCTTCTTAGTAAGTTTTTTTTTGGCCAACTTGAACTGTTGTTTTTGTGCAACATCTTTGTTAAAAGTATGGTCTTTATCCCGTTTACAAAACCAGACATGGATTGTTGTGTTCTTTTGCATGCTAGCGTTGAGCTACATATTAATTTCATGATTCTCGCGACAGATTGCTTCACTCTGTGCCAACTTTTCGTGTTTCTGTTTCTGTAATCTTGATTTGTGCTATTCTCTTTACTGTTTGGCATGTGCTAAGGGTATTCCATGCATCAATTTTTTGGTCTTCCACTGCTATTTAATTATTTCAACTTGCATCAGAGTATCTGTATGCTTGATTCTTCCTTGTGTGCATATTTGAGGTGCCTTAAGAGTATCTCTCTGGTTTGCCTTCATGGCCTAGTAGATGATGATGCTGATCTCAGTACTGAATTTCAATACTAGACCTAAACATTCTCAATTATTGACCATTTTAGCTCTCTCTCTCTCTCTCTCTCTCTCTCTCTCTCTCTCTCTCAAAGCATTTTAAAACTAACAGTTCATGGAGAGATTAAGGTTGTATTTGAATCATGGATTTGGGTAATGATTTGTGAAAATCCTAAGTGATTCGTGATTAGCTAAAGATAAAAAATATTCCAAATCCCAAAAATTCCAAAACACTCAAACTAAAATCAACAAGCACTTACGAGAGTGATTTTAGTTTGTTTGTTTTTAGGAATAAATAATAAATCGGCACAAATGATTTTTTACGTGGAAAAACCACAATTGAAGAACCTTCAATTGTAATCAAAAACCACGGGCGAACCGCCACTAATCAATTCACTATAGAAGGACTACAAGGTTACAAAGAAACCATACAAATTACCCACACAGCCAATTTGTCTCTGAATCTTACGTAACTCTTTCACCACGCCCATGCAGGCGATTACGAAGTTGGTTCCACTCCTCAACTTCACTTGTCGAATTAACGACTACGTAAAGAACAAACACCTTTTGAAACTTTACGTAAAGATCTTCGGATCACACCGAAGAGAACACTCTTGAATATTAAGTATCAATCTCTTTGATGTATGAATATCAACTCATGAGTTTTAGAACTCTCTCAAGAACATCAAAGAAAACTAAACAAACTCTCAGAAGAAAACTTCAAACAGAACTCTAGAATTGTTGAATCTGATCTAGAAAAAGTTAGATTGGTTTTAGGAGAAAACCATCTACTTATAGAAACCAAAAGAGTCCCAATCCTGAAAGAAACCAGTTACTTGAAAATTTCCCGGATTCTGAAGCTCGCTCGGGCGAGGGTCCTCTCGCTCGGGCGAGGGGGGTAAATCGCGTGATTTCTACTAGTGACCTCGCTCGAGCCACGAGCCCTTCGCTCGAGCGAGGAATACATCCTTGCAGGTTCAGTAGAGACGCAATGCTTAGCTCGAGCCACCATACTCTTCGCTCGAGCGCACAATCATAGCCTTCAGGTTTTGCCCAGACGCAGACCTTCGCTCGGGCGAGCACTTCGGCTCGGCGAGGAAGGCAAAAACTTCGAAAAATTACAATTCAATACATAGTTTTGTGCGCGGGATTTTGACAAGATAGGTCCTAACAATCTCCCCCTTTGTCAATACCCGGACAAAACTTTCTAAACAAGATTCCTAACCAAAAGATCTAACTAAAACAATTACAACTCAACTAAAGACCTAATAAATTACAACTCGATGAAAAGAAAACAATGAATCCAAACTAGAGAACCATCCAATCATAATGAATCCAAACTAGAGAACCATCCCATCATTGAGCTGTATAAATAAACCAACAACCGACCGTTGAGCTGTAAAGAAACCAACATAAGCATGCATTCCTCAAACACAACCAATCCTGCAGATTAAAACCATTAGATACATCCAGACATATATTCAACATATTAGATACATCCAGACATATATTTCCAATACCCAAAATATACATCCATCATATATATCCAATATCCAAAAATCTAAAACAAAAATCCAAACATCTAATATCCAAATAGCTAAAACAAATATCCAAACATCTAATATCCAAATAGCTAAAACAAATATCCAAACATAATATACTAGGAAGATGGTGGAGGATGCTGCAACTGAAGAAGAGATAAAATCTGGGACAACATAGCACCGTGCTCATCAAGGCGAGCATCAATATGATCAAGTCGACGGGCAAGAGCTGGATCCAAATCAGAAGTATCCGCTGCTGGGCCGGCATGGGCAGCCTCAACCTCCTCCTCCTCAGCAAGAGGATCATCATCAGCACCTGCATGAGAACCCCCAACACCGGACCCACTCCCCCTAACGTGGGCCTGACTCTGTGAGACGGTGAGTTTGGTAATAGGTTTGACGGGAGAAGCAAACTCATCGTCGTCAAAAACAGGGACATTAAGAGAAGAGAGAAAACGGTGAAGAAAACACCCATAGGGAAGTCCCAAAGATTTGCGACCCTCGAAAACTCCAATCATTTTTGATATAATCATCTCTGGAAGGTCAATAGGAAGGTGATGATGAATACAGTATAAAACATACCCCTGGTCCTGAGAAATATGAGATGAATGGGTGGTGACAAAAATGTTGGCGCACACTATGATGTTAAGAAGAGCGGGCAGGAAGAAACTCATTCTGAATGAGAGCCCAATGATCAAGTCCTCGAAACACCACACAATTCGGAAGCAACCATATCAAAATTAATACCGGCCAGTAAGAATAGGAAATGACAATCATCAATATTTGGAAGACCAAGGAACTCACGAAACACATCATCGGTGATAACAAAAGATTGTTTAGAACCCAAGTGTGAAAAGTACAACCTTCGCGATTAATAGAATGCATATTACAATAAAATTTCGCGAATGAGACTAAGGTTTTGGGGACCAGAAAAGTGTAACACTTGATCACCACCTAAGGGATCGAACAAGGACTGAATAGGTATGACCTCAAAGGCATTAGGTAAAACATTTCGTTCCAAATGAACTTTCCGTGAGCCATAAGACTCCCTAAGCAGTTTAGCCTTTTCTTTTGACTCAAACTTGGAGGTATTGAAGGAAGGCGTAAACGACCATCTTGCGACGCTTGGAAGGTTACGCCATTACTAAACATACCACGAGACAAAAAGCGAGACAGATGGTAGGCAGAACAAGGCACAATCGAAGCAGACCACACAACCCCAAGTCCAAACCAAGAAACACATATAAAACAACATGAGTCCATTAGTCCAACAAAAACCATTAGTGCAACGGTATAAAAAGAAAAGCAGAGAGAAGCACGAGGAAACCATATCTCAATAGCCAACATCATAAACCATACATGAAGCGGATATCAATATTCAACATCATAAACAAGTATCGAGCGAGAATATGGCACATATAGTCAACAGGTATGAACAAACAAGCAATTCCAATATGAGACATGAAAAGCCCGAAAATTCCCAATGTGAAACAAAATAACCCTTGCAAATAACACAACGGTCCCAAATGCAAAATATATATGAAACACCATGAACCCTAGAGCATGAGATAAGGACAAAACCATAGATAAGCAAACCCCCAATAATCAAACAAATCTACTCCCAAGAAAAATCAACCAAAAGCAAGACCCTAGAATCAATGCAAACCCTAGAAGCAATGCAAATCAAAACAACCAAACCAAGTAGCTGAGAGTTGAAACAAGCTAAATCAGTAGCAAAAAAATGCAAAAAGAAATTCGAGATGGAGGCAGAGCACACCACAATCCCAATCCGAAAATAAAACAAAATAAAAAAACTTACCAAAGAGGAGGAAAGAGAAGGAGAAATCCCTAAAACCAAGCAAGAAAACCTCAATCGAGTTCAGCAGAGGTGAACACAACAAAGCCCTAGGGGAGAGAGAGACAAGGAAAGGGAAGAGATGCAAGCAAAACTGAAGAGACCCTGTTTTATAAAAACTGAATCGCGACAGCTCGCTCGAGCGAAGAATCGCTAGCTCGAGCGAGGGTAACAAAACCGCCAGGTTCGCTCGAGCCAGAAAATGGTCGCTCGAACCAGCAATGCATGCTCTCAGGTCTGATGCAGAAGCAGAAGCACGCTCGAGCGAGGACCCGGTCGCTCGAGCCAAGAAAAAAAAACATTTTTTTTTTATTTTTTTTTATTTTTTATTTTTTTTAAACTAAAAACACCTAGGATATTTTTTGTAAAAAGCAAGGTGACCGGGTGACAAACTATTTCACAAGAATAAGAATATCCATCAATTCTGAGTCCTGAAAATTTGAGAACAAAAAATGAAACAACAGCTCATGAATAAAACAGATAATATTAAATCAAAGCCACACGCATCATGAGAATGCATAACTCAAAAACACACATGAGAGCTCATATAAAAAATGTGTGTGTGTGCAATCCTAGAGAGCCACAAAGCTAGAGTTAATCCTCGTAGTGATCTGATGGCTGGACCTCCAACAAGAATAACTGACCATCACAAAGAAAAGTCAAACCACTGGGAATCACGGGGTATTTGTTGAGTAAATGCGGAAGCTCCCCCTCAGACAATGATCCCCTTTTTTTTTTTTTTTTTTTTTAACTTTTCTTTCTTGTGGGCACTCACTGGTGGCATACACGCTCAGAGTATGGAGTCCAAACCAGAGAAGAATGAAATCAAAATGATGGCCTGGTTGGTGCCTCTGAGGTAGCCTTTTCCTCATGCCCGGAAATCATGTACTGAGGGAGAAACCATGGAAGTGAAATAAGATGGTAGATGGTTAAGAGACTTAACATCACCCATGATATACCAGTATAGGTCAATTCCTCTGTAAGAGTACAAGAAACACTGTCAGTGGTCCATAGAGAACTTTGATCACTTGTGCGGAAACCCCTGCAACAGTTTATCTCAAGAATGTGTACAGAATGAGATCATGAAGTAAATGAGTATGGGCATTCAGAATGAGCTATGAACAAAGATGAAACAGATCTTGTATGCAACAGGAGCAGTGTTCATATTAATTTTGATGAAAAGATATCAGAACTCAAACACAGATAATCTCATTCAAGAACAGTAAGTCAACCACTCACACTCACCTTACAAGAAACAGCCTAGTTACTGAGACATTACACCCAAGGTCTTTCTAAGAAACTCAAATCGAAGAAGATCAAGGGGTTTTGTAAAAATATCATCTTTTTGATGCTCAGTAGAAACATGTTCCAAAACAACAAGGCCTTCGTCCACTAACTCTCGAATAAAATGATGACGGATGTCAATGTGTTTGGTGCGAGAGTGTTGGGCAGATTTTTGAAATGTTTATGGCACTTGTGTTATCACAAAAAGAGTGAGAGTGTTACATTCAATTCCATAATCATGAAGCATTTGCTTCATCCACAACATTTGGGCACAACAACTCCCTGCGAAGAATGTATTGACCTCGTGATGAAGCGGAGAGATAGCATTTTGCTTTTTACTATGCCAAGAAACCAGTTATTCCCAAGGTAAAACAACCCCAAGTACTTTTCCTATCATCGGACACACCACCTTGATCGGCATCGGAAAAACCGGTAATTTAATTTGTAGTATCGTTGGAAAACCAAACCCCAAACCCCAAGGTCCCATTAACATACTTGATGATGCGTTTGACCGCAAGAAGGTGAGACTCTTTAGGATTGGCTTGGTAGCAGACCAGAACACCAACACTGAAGGAAATATCGGGACGGTAATTTGTGAGATATAAGAGACTCCCTATCATATTTCTATAAAGGGTAGGATCAACATCAGTATCAGAGGAATCTTGGGAAAGGTGAAGGCTAGTGCTCATGGGAGTGCGAGCATGTTTGGCTGACTTTAGACCGAACTTAGACACAAGGTTTTTGGCATACTTAGACGAGAAACAAATATACAGAAGGAGATTGTTTAATTTGGAGACCCAAAAAATAAGACAACTCTCCCATCATGCTCATCTCAAACTCATGTGTCATGCAATCCGAAAAATATTTCACAAGATGATCGAATGGAACCAAACACAATATCATCAACATATATCGAGCAACAAGAATATGAGACTTAGTATGTTTCACAAATAATGTCTTATCCACACTACCCTTTGAAAATCATTATCAAGAAGAAAGGTAGTAAGCCTATCATACCAAGCCCGAGGGGCTTGTTTCAACCATACAAAGCCTTGTCTAACTTGTAGACATGATTAGGACATTTAGGGTCCTCAAACCCTTTTGGTTGCTCAACATATGCCTCTTCTTTTAAGTACCCATTCGAAAAGCACTTTTCACATCCATTTGAAACAATTTAAAGCCAAGAAAACATGCAACACCAAGTAAAATCGAATGGATTCGGGCGTGCAAGCTGGGCAAGCGTCTCATCATAGTCAATACCCTCTACTTGTGTGTAGCCTTGAGCAACCAACCTAGCTTTATTTCTCTAGCATTACCATTCTCATCAGATTTATTTTTAAAGAACCACTTAGTACCTATCACATTCATGTCTCTAGGTCTGGGAACAAGAGTCCAAACTTTGTTACGTTCAAATTGACCTAATTCTTCATGCATAGCATTAACCCAACTATCATCTGGCAAGGCCTCTTTAACATTCTTAGGTTCAATCAAAGAAACATAACACATATGTGATACCTCATCCCGAATCTGTCTTCGGGTTTTCATTCGATCTGAAACACTCCCAATTACCTGTTGAACTGGATGGTTCAGTTTCACCCTTGCTGATGGTTTAAGTTCAGGACTTTGGGTGACTGGAGAAACAGGAGTGTTGTTCTTTTGAGCACTCTTTGGACTTGAACTTACTGTGAGGATGGTCTTTGTAACAATTTCTTGTGATTGAGCATGACATCTCCTTGATTTTGTGGTTCAATATCCAAGATTGGAAGCTCACCATTGTCATCCTCATTTGTTCTTTGAAGTAGGTGAACTGTGTCATCTATAACCACATTGATAGATTCCATTAATGATGAAGTTCGCGGGTTATAGACTCGAAAAGCCCTCTTGTTGGTTGAATACCTAGAAAAATACCTTCATCACTTGAGTCAAATTTGCCCAAGGGCTCTCTATCTTTGAACATGTAACACTTACTCCCAAAAGTTTTGAAGTATTTTACATTAGGTTTCATACCCTTCCACAATTCATAAGGAGTTTGTAAAGTCTTGGGGCCTTAAATACACACGATTTATGACATAAAGATATTTAAGGCTTGACCCAAAACTTTGGAGGAAGACTCTTACTAAGGAGCATGACCCTAGCCATTTCTTGAACAACTCTGTTCTTCCTCTCAACCACTCCATTTTGTTGTGGAGTAATAGGTGCGAAAACTCATGCTTAATTCCATGCATATCACAAAAATCCAACGAACTATTTTCAAATTCACGACCATGATCGATTCGGATTCTTATGATCGCCTAATGGGAACACCACTGTTCATTTTGGATTTTAAGGACTAAAGCACAGAAAGCATCAAACGTGTCGATTTTTCCCTTAAAAATTTACCCATGAGAAACGAGTAAAATCATCAACAGTTAAAAAAATGTATCTTTTACCTCCAATGCTTTCAGTGCGAGTAGGACCCATTAAATCCATGTGAACTAATTCAAGAGGGCGTTTGGTTGTAAGGTTGTTCACCTTTTTGTGCGAACCGCGGGTTTGCTTGAAGTGACATGGTCCACACACATGGCTCAAATTCTTACCCAGTTTAGGTACTCCTCTTACAAGTTCTTTGTTGGCTATCTTAGTTAGGTCTTTGAAATTCATGTGACCTAATCTTTGTTGCCACAGATCAATGTTACTTATGATGGCAGAATGGCAAGTGAGATCATTAGTAGTAAGAATCCCATAGCAATTATCAGATGTGCGAACCCCATGTAAAACAGTATTTCCCTTTTTATCCAAAATTTCACATTTATCTTTTGAAAACAATACTTCATGATGGGAATCACACATTTGACTAATGCTCAAAAGATTAGCTTTAAGACCATCAACAAGTAAGGCATTATCTAGCTTGGGAAGACCAGCAACACTTATAGAGCCCTTACCAATGACTCTAGAAGTGCCGCCATCTCCAAAAGTAACAATTCCTCCTTCATATTTTTCAAGGGAGGTGAAGTAGGATTTGTTACCGGACATATGACGAGAGCACCCACTATCAAGATACCACATGTGTGAGTCACGTGCTTTTAGAGCAGTGTGAGCAACAAAACAAGTCAAATCATCTTTTCTAACCCAAATCTTTTTAGTCTTGGTGTTCCGCCTAGACATGTAAGGTTGTCTCCTGACCCAAAAAGTGTTAGAATTTCTACCCTTTTGAGACACCTTACCAAACAATTCAAAACAAGAAGGGGCGAATGTGGCCATACCTACCACAGTGATGACAAATAAAAGCAGGTTTTACCTCCTTTTTGTTGATCTTACGGCTTTTGCTTGATGAAGAGAAGGATCAACTGGTCTATCTTCAATTTGCCCTTTGCTTGAGTCTTCAAGTTATGTGAAGTAGAGGCACATTCCTTGTGATTGTCGTACCATAGCCTAGCCCTCTTTGTCGAGAACCCATTTGTTGAGACCCAAGTATGTCTTCTAGAGATCTGGAACCTTTGTTCCACATGGCAGTGTTGCTCTAGCAATACGGAGTTCTTCATCTTTCATCGACTTTCTCTTCCAATGCGGTTTGTGACAACTCAAGACTTTCAAGCTTTTCTTCATATGTGGAATACACCCTCGAAGTTCATTCCTTTCGGTTTCACAGGTAAGTTTTCCACATAAGTCTTGCCTTTCACTTGAGATCTTGATGACATTACGCTTTCTTTGTCAAGAGTTCTCCTTTGGTAGGACATTCTCACTCTCGCATGTTTTGAGCTTGAGAGAGAGTTTGTCGTTGGTTTTAGACAAATTTAGAGATTCCTCATACAGCTTCTCGTAAGCTTGTTGTAGTTCTTCACCATTGATCTCATCAATGTCTTCAGATAGTTCATCATCCTCTCTTTGCTTCTCATTCTCCTTAACCTCATCCAATCTGGCAACCAAGGAAGACAAGTTGTTGGATGAAGGTGGAGTTGAATCTCCTCTTTCATGGAATTGGCTCAGAATTTCCCATGCATCTTTAGCCTTTGTGCAGTGGGCGACCCGTTGCTGTTCTTCATTAGAAATTGCTTCACGAATGATGATTAGGGCTCTCTGATTGCCCGGATTCTCTGCACTTTCCGTATCTTCTTCAATGGTTTGCCAACCTTCTGGTTCAAAGGCTCTCAGAAAAGCCCTCATTCTGATTTTCCAATACAGGTAGTTGGTCCCATCAAAGGTGGGAGCACGATGCAAGTTCTGACCACGGGCTAATTAGAAGGCTTTGGAAGAGGTTGAAACCGTGGCCCAAAATGCCATGAAAGCACTATCCCCATCTTCACGGATTCAGTTCTTGGGTTCTTGCTCCGACCCGCTTTCATCCCAAGTTACGCTGTAGACTTTCTTCCGATTCTGTTTCGTAGGGCATCCAAGAGATATATGGCCAAACCCCTGACATTCAAATCACTTGACCCCTAGCCCCCTAACAGCCTTCTTTTCAGTAGTTTGAGCTAATTTTGGTGGAAAAGTTTTGGGTTTGTCATTACTCTTCTCTTTTGAAATAGGGGCTCTGAAATTAGGCTTCTTTTTTAAAAATTTTTTAAACTGTTTTGTAAGCATAGCCGTCATCTCAGACTCTAAATCAAATTCAGTCTCCGGAGGTTTTGCAGTCTCATGAGTACTAGTGAAAGCCATACTTTCTTTTTGCTTTTTCTTAGAAATTTGGTGTGCCTCATAAGTCTGCAAATTTCCAACCAATTGATCGAGCTTGAGGGTATCAACATTTTGAGCCTCCTCAATGGCTGTCACCTTTGATTGGAACCTCTCGGGAAGGGACCTCAAAATTTTTCCCACAACTTTAGCTTCTGGGATTTTTTCACGGAGAGTGAAACAGGAATTCACGATATCACTGAGTTTTGCATAGAAATCATCAGACGTCTCATCGTCGCAAGCATAAAAAGGGTTTCAAAAGCGGATGTGAGACGTTGAAGTTTTGACCTTTTGTGAGTAGTTCCTTCGTGAATTGTTTCAAGAATGTCCCCGCCTCTTTTGCTATTTCACACGTGCAAATTCGACGGAATTCTTGGTGTGACAGAGCAAGAGGGAGTTAAACCTTCTTTGTTCCAACTCGAGTTACGTGTCGGTTGTGTACCATTTATCAAGTGGGTTAGGAATATCAATGCCATCTATAGTGTGATGGGTTCACTCCACCCAAAGACTACGTGATTGCCAAACTTTCTCATCGATGGATTTTAAAAATGCTCTCATACGAGCTTTCCAATAAGAATAGTTTGTACCGTCTAGTAAAGGGGGTCTATGAGTCGAGTTACCTTCACGAATCGAATCCATAATGCTAGTCACACAGAATCACACTCCTATAGTTTTGAAAAAACAAAGAGTGACCTGCTCTGATACCAATTGAAAATCCTAAGTGATTCGTGATTAGCTAAAGATAAAAAATATTCCAAATCCCAAAAATTCCAAAACACTCAAACTAAAATCAACAAGCACTTACGAGAGTGATTTTAGTTTGTTTGTTTTTAGGAATAAATAATAAATCGGCACAAATGATTTTTTACGTGGAAAAACCACAATTGAAGAACCTTCAATTGTAATCAAAAACCACGGGCGAACCGCCACTAATCAATTCACTATAGAAGGACTACAAGGTTACAAAGAAACCATACAAATTACCCACACAGCCAATTTGTCTCTGAATCTTCTGTAACTCTTTCACCACGCCGCCGGATTGAAGTTGGTTCCACTCCTCAACTTCACTTGTCGAATTAACGACTACGTAAAGAACAAACACCTTTTGAAACTTTACGTAAAGATCTTCGGATCACACCGAAGAGAACACTCTTGAATATTAAGTATCAATCTCTTTGATGTATGAATATCAACTCATGAGTTTTAGAACTCTCTCAAGAACATCAAAGAAAACTAAACAAACTCTCAGAAGAAAACTTCAAACAGAACTCTAGAATTGTTGAATCTGATCTAGAAAAAGTTAGATTGGTTTTAGGAGAAAACCATCTACTTATAGAAACCAAAAGAGTCCCAATCCTGAAAGAAACCAGTTACTTGAAAATTTCCCGGATTCTGAAGCTCGCTCGAGCGAGGCTCCTCTCGCTCGAGCGAGGAGTGTAAATCGCGTGATTTCTACTAGTGACCCCGCCCGAGCCACGAGCCCTTCGCCCGAGCGAGGAATACATCCTTGCAGGTTCAGTAGAGACGCAATGCTTAGCTCGAGCCACCATACTCTTCGCTCGAGCGCACAATCATAGCCTTCAGGTTTTGCCCAGACGCAGACCTTCGCTCGAGCGAGCTCTTCCTGGCTCGAGCGAGGAAGGCAAAAAACTCAGAAAAAATTACAATTCAATACATAGTTTTGTGCGCGGGATTTTGACAAGATAGGTCCTAACAATTTGGAAAGGAAAAAGAAAGGCAAGAGAAATGGGGAAAATATTTAAATTATATTTCATTCATATTTCTCTCTTTTTTTCTTTTTCTTTTGAAATTTCAATCCAAAACTATGATCCAAACACAAACATTGAATGAAGCTGAGCCTGCCAAAACCATATTAGATCAGTCTAATTGTAGCAGATTCTTGTGTTTTTGGGTAAAATTTTGATCTTAACAATAGTTTATTGTACAATTTCGTGAAGATTCATTGAAATGTTGTGACTAGAAATTGTTACAGATGGTACAAGCCAGAACTGCCTGAAACCAAACAACATATCCCTCATACTGTTGGTTTTTTTGTTTTTATTTTATTTTTTTATCAAAGCTCTGCTTCGAATTATATTTTATCAGAATATGCATCTGTTATGATTTTCAACCATCATTTTGCAATTATTTGTTGAACTTTTATTTTATTTTTATTTTTTGCAATTTCCCCCTAATAAATACTAGCAAAAAGCTCATGTTATACACCTTTAAATTTGTGTGGATGCAGTTGATGTTTACTGATATGATATATAATATTTTATTGATATCGTATCATAAGAAATTATAATTAAAATAAACGAATTGGCATAATGTAACATAATCTATGATCAGGTTGATTCCATTATCTTAATGTAGTTGGTAAGTTTAAAAATCTACTACTATTATAAAAATGTAAAGAGCTTGCTATGTTATTTTATTTTTTAAAAAATGTTAATTTTATCCTTTCAAATTTATTATATTTTTTAAAAATCATAAAAAGTCTTATATAAACCATCTCTCTCTTTATTTTTAGAGTTAAATACTCAAAAACGATATATCTATTTCTAGGAGTTCTATATAAATATAAAAAAACCGCCTTCCTTCTTATAAAAAAAATATACATATATATAAAAAATCGTCTCCCTATTATTTATATTGATGATGATTGAAAAACAAAAAGCAATTACTCTTTCTTTTTTCCTGTCACTACAAGAAATGTCACTTTTGGCTACCAAAATATTGGTCGCTGAAACCATTTAGCGACCAAAATATTTTGTCGCTAAGCTCGTCGCGGAAACCCTGTCGGCGATAGTATTGGCGACTAAAATTTGTTTGGTCGCCGAAAGTGTACACATTTGGCTACTAATCTTAGTTTAGTCGGCAAATGGTATGTTTCAGCGACTAAAGTATTAGTCGCCGAATGTGACTTTTGGCTACTAACATTCGTTTGGTCGGCGAATGTGTTACTTTTTGCTACAAAAGAATTAGTCACCAAAAGTTAACATTTGGCTACCAATCCATACTTAGTCAGCAATAGTGACATTTCGGCTACTAATTTTTAGTCACTAAAAGTTCTACATGAAAATTTTAACCTCATGTTCATTACTTTTTGCTACCAAATGTTTTGGTGCCAAATGTTTTGCTACTAAATTATTAGTAGCCAAAAAATTCCAACATGTATTTGGCTACCAAACAAATATTTTATGTTTTTTTTTTTTTTTTTTTTCTAAAAAAATTCTAAACAACCTACATCCATGTTTAATACAACCTATACGTACATAACACAGGATTCAATATAACCCATCAACGCTAAATATATTATCAAGCATTCAACAACGTGCACACATTCTAGTTCCAACTATCCAAAACATTAAAAATAAACGTCCAATTCTATATATAATACAAATTCCATACGAACCAAGTCTAATCCAACGTCAATAATTTCATTTCATACATAATACAGGACTAACCAAATTAATTTCCAAAAAGGACATATGTACCACAACATGTCCTAACTTAAACTTGTTTGTCAGAATCTGTCTTTTACATACATATTTTAAGAAGATTATATGAAGGCTTATAAATACTAGACTAGGCACAAGTGCAAAAAAATTGTGAATGGTTTTGATTTCTCTCAACATTATCAAACCAAAGAATCTTTCTGAATCATGGCAGCGCAGCCATCATTGTCCGTTTTGCAGCCTGACGCTTCATCTCTGTTTGCTTTGCCCTTGCGGAGTACATGTAAACATCCTGCATAATATAAATAAAATGAAAAACTAATAAGATTAATGCCAAGTGTCCATGAGAATAAAATTAAAAAAATAGCCATTCAATATGTGGTAAAACATATTCGGAAGCTACAATTTTCAACTACCATCATCATCATCCCACATATGTGGTAAAACATTTTCAACTACCATACAATTTTCAACTACCATTCAATATGTGGTAAAACATATTCGGAAGCTACTATTTTAAAAAAATAGCCATTTTTGTTATTAAAAAAATAGCCATTCAATATGTGGTAAACCAGAACGTTGTCCTTGCAGAAACTACCATCATCATCCCATATGAGATGGCAATATATCTCATAGCGAAATATTCAACAGTATAGAAGCACAGAAATGGGAGTCTAAAAGTAAGCAAAACAAATGCCTTCTGGCACCCCCTCTTTCTTCTTGAACATGACCTTATCTTTAGCCTTCTTGAAGTCTGAATGCGTAACCTGAGGCACACATAGAACAATTTCTATTAGACGAAGTCTAAACAACATGCAATTGAATAAAGCATCCAATAATTTCTATAGATTTTGAATTCACAAGGACAAAGTTAAGGACCTCAAGACTGACATGGACATAGATATTTAATGGACAGGCAAACTCGGAGAAATAACTAACAAATCATATTGAATGGCAACCTCCAAACTCTGCACGAAGAGATAGTCAATGAAGTTCTTATTTGTGATACTTGAGTAATGTATGGTTAACATTTTTCCCAAAATTTAAAGTCTAAATGTTCAGTTTGTCATTTTTTATATGAGCAACATAGAGTGAAAGAAACAATAACTCTCATCACCAATTTAGTGCAGGCCCCATATTTCGGATTGTGCAAACTGGATCACAAATCGCTTGCTAGCAGATGATAACATGGATAGACCTTTTAGAATGGACAATTATGTATCTTATCTTCCTAACCTCTCAGTTTGTTTTTATATAATTCATAACTAATCTTCATTCATTAAGCAAAATTACAGGGCAAACTTACACATTTTAGCTAACGAGAGTCAATATTGATTAAATATGAAAAAAAAAAAATCAAGTTATAAAATTCATCCTACGTGTTCTGTAGCTTTGCTCTTGAAAGGCCCATATAAAGCTGAGACCATCTTACAAGATTCAGTAATATGAGATTGAAGATCGGTAATAGAACGCATAAACACTAAATGATCAGTTTCTCGATGCTTCTTATAAGGAGGCTGATTCTGATTTGATGAGTGAATGATATGCGAAGCACATGAGCACGTGTAATTCAAGGTAAAATCATCTTACACAACTATACTAAATTATCGGCAATATAACTCGGAGAATTGAGATTCTCACATGGAAAAGCTTTCAAAATGTCATCTGATTTTGCTTGATCCTGAGTACCATCCTTGAATACTTAAAACTCAAGAGAAAAGACCACGATTAAGCTAGACCAAGTCTAACTTATAAAGCAGAAAAGAGATACCCCAAAGATGGTCTTGATTTTCGAACTATCTAAAGACATCCTTCATTTTAGTATTCAAGGATGGTAATGATTTTGAGAACTATCTAAAGACATAAAGAGAGATATCAATGCAAAGACACCAAGAACGTAGAACTCAGAAGTTAGAACAACTTAAGTCCATAGTTTTACCCATAAATATGACAAAAAATGACCAAACCAAAACAGACTTCAGCTCCAAAACTGCAGTATAACCTTGAAACATAATCTCTATCCAACAGGAGGGAGACCAGCATGCTGATAAGACATTCAAAGATTGCTTAATGCTTCACTCTAATGATGAATGTAAGGTTGCCGATCCATGTTTACCAATTTTCAAGATGTAAAAGAATTATGATATGCAATACAAAAAAAATAAAAAATAAAATAAGAAAGGGCACGCAACACGACACATTATTTGACAACTTGGTCTCCATCATTAGAAAGGTATGATCGCTTCCATTCACCAATCCGGTTATGTGAATGGACGTAGTAACTTTCTTCTAAAGTTTTTATACCTTTGAATTGTTGAATACATTAAGAATAATGACAATATAAAGTTTTATGAGACAAAATAACTATAAGTGAATAAGTGAATGCATGCGACAAATTGATTAGCATTAAACATGATTACTACTTTACTAACTCATTTTCTTGATATCCAGCAGAAACAATAGATAGACAACCAATGACTATGTTTAACAGTTCCCATCGTGACAAAACATCATATTTAAGTACTAAAAAAAAGTAAAAGCAAAAATTATTCAAATAAGAATAGCAATTAAGAAGCATCAGACCTCCCATATTCATCAACAAGCATGCCTTCCATATCTCTAATTGGAT
Organism: Camellia lanceoleosa; assembly: GCA_025200525.1. Classification (NCBI taxonomy): domain Eukaryota; kingdom Viridiplantae; phylum Streptophyta; class Magnoliopsida; order Ericales; family Theaceae; genus Camellia; species Camellia lanceoleosa. The sequence goes on along the minus strand of JANUSC010000294.1, from coordinate 133,014 downwards.
CATCTACAGCACGCTCAGCTCGAGACGGACGTTGAAGGAAAAATCCAACAGATGCATCGTCATTTGAAACTCCAATGTCATCCATATATTAGCGAAGAAGAGACTCAGGTAAGATTTTCCTCTCAAGCCATAATCTCAAAACCTATGGGATACAATTAATTCAATTTATCAGGTAAGATTTGCACTGGTATGAAGTGTTACAATTACCTTGAGACACTGACGGCGATTTTCACGGCGGCAACTCCAGGAGAAGCGGCTGACTCCTAAAAGGTGGCAAGGTCTTGCTTGAGCTGTAGGAATGTATCAATCGTATCAACACCACAGTTTCAGCCATCAAAACCATGGGTGGGTCTATGACCCAAAACCCAAAAATAGTAATTTATTACACATTTGCATTAGCTTATCTCCCCCTACTTCTTCCCATCTACATTTAAAAAAAAAAAAAGCAAATCACATTTAGGGGATTAATAAAATTCATCCAAAAAAATCTGAGTAATTTATTACACTATCTGTTTTCAATTTTGAATTAGTGGTTTACTGTATCTAGTAACAAAGTAATGTAGGAATGTAGAAATTTCACTATTCAGTTCCTTTCAGGACACTGCCTAGTGCCTCCTCCAAACATGAAGAAGTAGTTCTGCGACTCCAAGCTTTTGTCCTGCATTTGGTAGTCAAGGTTAAATTAGTTATTTCCTTACTCATTTGCGCTGTTATCAAGCCTACAATCAACTTACAACTGCTCACACATGAAATTTCAAATTTTAAGCTAAATAAATCTAAATGGGTAACATAGGAATTTATGATTTTTACTTACCATCCATCTCCATGGATTGAAGGCTAATGGGTTGGGATATAAACACGGGTCATAATTGTTTTCTCTTGTATAAACATATATTCTCCATCCTTTGGGAATGACAAACCCTGTAGAAACACAGAGAAAGTGCTTTGATTTATCTATTTGTTGATGAAATCTTATATTTTACATGACCAATTGGCTCATCCAGACCATTGAAAATCATATCATGCCAATAACATAAATCTCATGCTGAAAGGGTATTATAATGGTGGTACATTCCTCTTTTATGATTGACCTAGCTAATAGTAGGGACCATTATATTTATATCGGTGTTTAGAAGTTAACATAAGAGACTCACCATTCAGTTCCATGTCTTGTGTAGTCTTCCTTAAAACCCCATTAACAATTGTAGCTAATCTTGATGTCTCAAAGATCACCTACACCCAATAAACACCAGATTAATCTAATAAATTTTCTTCAAATTGAAACCCCTTTTTCAATTCCTCAGTTATGCAAAAACATACATACAGAAATATTTAAAACTGTAAAACATCGCTTCCAAATTTACGCCTTCATGTTAGTTGTTGGTTTGTTTTGAAATGAACCAACCGAGAGCCAAATATCCCTCCTCCCGTTATTAATTTAGACTAAAGCACAAATTTTAAAAATTGATGATTAAACTGTAACATATCGGATACTTTAGATATCATTAGTTTACTTGACTTAAAAGCAACATGTACTTAAGAAATAAGTTGTTGAGTTTACTTGGAAACCGCGGTGGCACCTCATGAAGTCATCAAGTTTGGGCAAGAGTTGGGACCTGATGATGGAGGGGCACATGAGAGAAAGCAAAGCAGCTCTGATGTGCCTATGGGTGGAGCCATGAACAGCAGCAATGTTGGATTTGCCTAAGGTGTCAAGCATGGACTGTTGGTAGCCAGGTACAAGGCCTTTTGACTCATTCATGAGTATGTATCTGTTTGTTTCTGGGTCCATTGATACTCTGGTGGGGCATCCCAGTATGTGTGATTTGAAAAAACTCCCATACCTTTTACAGTGACAGTAAAAAAAATATATTATTACTACTAGTTTACAAGAGAAACTATGATTACGAATCTAAGACACTTAATCAGGATCAGTGACAGAAACACAGAAAAATAAATGTATAAAAATTATAAATCATGCTCACACACAAAAGCATAAGATTTATGTGGTTTCCCATTTTCATTTTCAATATTAAAATGAAAAATAATATAATCTTATGCCCATTTTCATTATTAATATTATACCCATTTTCAATAATAATATTATTGAAAATAATAATAATGTAAAATAATAATAATGTAAAATCAATATTATACCCATTTTCATTTTCTTGTTATTTCATTTCACATAATCAATAATATAATCTTAGAATGTAAAAATAAAATAATTGATTGAATGATTACCGTGTTCATAGACAAATCCATCAAAGCTAGAGCAACCAGGGCCACCATTGAGCCAGGGAAAATGACATCAGATTGCAATTTGTTTAAGTTGCTTTGAATATGATTAGAGAACCAAATTCACAAAAGCAGAGAACCAAATTCATATGTTTGAGTGGTCCCATCGGTTGAAATCGAATTCTATCTCGATGGGAACGAGGTTCACACAAGGTTTTGACTCATATTGTGTGGTCCTAATTTGTCCTATGCAAGTGCACATAATAGTAATGAGAAAAATAACAGCTATAGTTATAAAACCCAAGGCAAATCAGCAAACATGGTGATCATAGACTTTACAAAACAACGAGACATTAGTGTTCCTAAGTTCACAAAAGCAGAGCTGTGAAGAGCAAGAACTTACAGTGTGCTGGTAATATCTTCTCCGTCACAATACATATATAAAAATATGGTGTATTTATGAGGGGTTGACGGCGGCGAACAAAAAGGAAAATGTATACAAGCTGTCATGTTTTTCAGGTGAAGGGATTAAGTGAAAGCAGTCATAGCTCAGGTCTTGGTGAAACAGAGTCATAGATTAGGACAACTTTACAGATGGACACTGTAAATTATCTCTAATTCCAAAATCCTATATCTATAAAATAATCCTATATTTGTATCTAATTCCATGTTTGGCACTTCCCTAACTTTGCCTATTAATAACTTGTCTCAGCTTACCAAAGAGTTGGGACACTGTAAATATGGAGGTGGCCCACACACAGCTTAGAGTTTGGATAATACGAATGAAAAAATTATAATTATTAATATTTATATAATTTATCATTAATTTACCATTAGTTTTTGAATGTTACATTCATATTTTTTCATTTGAGATCTGACTTAATCAGTGAGCAACTCAAGCTTAAATACAATTTAAATATCTTCAAGTTTTTCAAATCAAATTTCAACAATCCATTACTAAATCGACTTGAACGATAAACAAGTAAAGCTCAAATACATTTTCAGCATCCTCAAAATTTTCAAATCAAATTTGAACAATGTATTCTCAACTCAAACACTATATACTATTTCTCTGAAATGGATGCAGCTCGGCGGTTACAAAAGCGAGAAAGATTAAGAATGATTTTGTTTGAATTACCTTAGGAGAAGGAGAGAGGAGGATTAGAGTCATTTGAAGAGGTAGTGAAAGAAGGCTTGAGATGGAGACCTTTGCGATGGAAGATATTGAGGTGTTTGAGTTCATTGAGAGACTCCATGATCGACTCTGCGTCTTCTTTCGTGGCTTTATCTTCTCCCTCAACCTCGATCAAGAACTGTGAAGGTGATCGGAGTAATGATTCCATTTTGAATGCGGTCGAAGAGGTCTCGATCTCATTTGGCGGCCGACTCTTGTCGGTGGCCCTCGTTTGCCGCCGCTCGCCGTCGATCTCGAGAGAGAGAGAGAGAGAGAGAGAGGGGGGGAGAAGAAGGGATTAGGGATTTTTTGGGTTTGAGATTAGGGATTTTTATTTTTTGGGAGGGGGTGTGGAAGCGGGAATGGGAAAAAAATAAAGGGGGGAGCGGGAATGGAAATCAATTTAGGGCGGGGATGAAAAATAAAAATAAAATTAAATAAATAATTAAATAAATTTATTTTTTGTTAAAATATATATATTTTTTGTAGTTAATGTATTTTTTTTAAAAAATTTATTATTATTTTTTTTTAGTTATTAAGATTGAAAATTTATTTGTTTCATTTTTATTTTAATGAAAAAAAATATTATTATTTTTTATTTTGTAGAAGTAGGGGTAATATATATTTTAATGAAAAATATTTTTCACTAAAATAAAAGTTAATTTTCTGTAGTCAATGAAAAGTATTTTTCTGCGGCCTTTTTTTTTTTTATTACTAAATATCATGAATTAATTTTTTGTGGTAGAGGAAAAGGAGCGGCAGCAGTAGTGAAGGTGGTGGATAAGAGATGATGGTGGTGGTGGTGGTGGTGGTGATAGCGAAAGAGATTAGTGGTGAAGCTATGGTAGTGGTAGTGTAAATGGAGTGGCAGGGGTGAAAGAGAGGTAATGGTAGTAGTAGTAGCAGTAGTAGCAGTAGTAGTAGTAGTAGTGGTGGTGGTAGTGGAGTGGTGGTGATAGTAGTAGTAATGGTAGTCGTAGAGGTGAAGTGGCAACAATAGAAGTAATAGTGGTAGTGGAATGGTGTTTGCAATAGTGGTGAAGGTGGTAGAGGAGAGAGAGAGACACAGAGATGAGGGAGAGAGTGAGCAATGTGAACACAATGGGGGAGAGAGATAAACAGACAGATAGACACATAGAAAGAGAGAGAGAGGGTTCTTACTTGACCGATGAGAGAAATGAGAGATGGTGATGATAACGATGTGACCCACTTGATGGTGAAAGGTGTCGCCTAATTTGGGTTCTCTCTGTTTGTGGAATTTGGCAAATTTACCATCAATCACCAAATATGTGTCCATTAGATCATTAATTTAAGAGACTTTCCATAATAAAGAACAGAAAAACTAAAAGACCCAAAGATCTTCTCGCCTAGAACTCTTGCTCTTCCTCTTCCTCCTCGTAGTGAATCATCCAAATCGACATCTGAAACAAATTGAGGCGGAGAGAGAGAGACGTAGAAGAGATTAGGGATTTTGGTTCAATAGATTGGGGATTTTGGGTTTGGGGTGGGAAACCTGGCGGGAATGGAAAAGGAGGCGGAAGAGATTAGGATTTTTGAGGTTGGGGATTTTGGGTTTGGGGTGGGGGACGGCGGAATTTGGGAGGGGGATTTTGGGTTTGAGGTTGGGAATTTTTTATTTTATTTTTTTCATTATAAATGAATATTTAAATAATAAAATAAATTTTTTTCATATGAGAGGATGTCGTTGTCAAAAAATTATTTTTATTAAAATAATTTTATTTTATACTTAATGAATTTTTTTCATTTAATAAGGTTGAAAATGTATTTGTTTCATATTTATTTTAATGAATAAAAATTATTAAATTTTTATTTGGTAGAGAGAGAGACAGGAGGCAGAGAGAGAGAGACATCTGAGAAAAATAGAGAGTAACAAAAAAATCATTATTTAAAAAAATTTAAATAAAAGTAACAAATATATTAAAATGATATTTAAATAAAAGTTAATTTTCTGTAGTCAATGACAAATATTTTTCTGCGGCCTTTTTTTTTTATTACTAAATATCATGAACTAATTTTTTGCAGTAGAGGAAAAGGAGCGGCAGTAGTAGTGAAGATGATGGATAAGAGATGATGGTGGTGGTGGTGGTGATGGTGATGGCGAAAGAGATTAGTGGTGAAGTTGTGGTAGTGGTAGTGTAAATGGAGTGGTAGGGGTGAAAGAGAGGTAATGGTAGTAGTAGTAGCAGTAGTAGTAGTGGTGGTAGTAGAGTGGTAGCGATAGTAATAGTAATGGTAGTCGTAGAGGTGAAGTAGTGACAGTAGAAGTAAGAGTGGTCGTGGAATGGTGTTTGCAGTAGTGGTGAAGGTGGTAGAGGAGATGGGTGGTGAGAGAGTGATGGCAGAAAAGAAACATAGAGAGAAAAGAATTTGGACGAGAGAGATGGCGAGAAGAGAAATGAGCAAGAGAGACATAAAGAGAAGAGAGATGAGCGAGAGAGGCAGAGAGAGAGAAAGATAGAGAGAAGAGAGAGAAGCGAGAGAGAGAGAGATAGAGAGAAGAGAGATGAGCAAGAGAGACATAAAGAGAAGAGAAACTAACGAGAGAGACAGAGAGAAAGATAGAGAGAAGAGAGATGAGCGAGAGAGATTAATCGCCGACTAAAATTTAGTCGGTAAATAATGAATTAAAAATATATATTAAAAGTTACAAACAAAATTCATTATTTAAAAAAAATTTAAATAAAAGTAACAAATATATTAAAATTATATTTAAATAAAAATATAAGTAATAAAATTATAAATTACAAATATTAAATTATCTTAAATATTTGTCATAATATTTTTTTTACTGAAAAATATAATAATATATTTAAAAATTTTATATTCTTATATTCTTATTATATATATATATATATATAAAATAAGAAAGAAAAGAAAGAAAGAAAATTAAAAATAAAAGAAGGAAAGAAAAAATTTTAAAAAATTACGAGGCACTCAACGTGTTTTTTAGTAGCCAATTACTTTTATAAATCCTCAAATTTAAATTAGAAATGTCTCCTCCAAATTTAAATTAACAATAGTGTTTGATTATTGTTAACCGTGTATAACGAAAAATAATTTTAAAAAGTTGAAAAATTAATTATTAAAAATTAAGGAAAAATTTAAAATCTGAAATAATATCAATAAGTCTTACAAATAATTGGGATATTTTGTCTTCTATTAATCTTGGTAATAATATTGAAAAATTTATTGAAATGATAAATAATTGGGATATTTTGTCTTTTATTTGTGAATTTTGATTTATTCTTAATTTATTAGTGTTATTGAAATATGATGATGTAAAAAATATAAATAGTTTAATTGTACTTTTCATCTCAAAATAATAGTCTATTTTTAGAATTTCATTTCTTTTTATAATACAATTATTACATTTTAAAAATATTAATTTATCAAAATTACCTTTTGATAGTATATTTTTTTAGAAATATCAATTGTCATAATTGTAAATTTTTAATTATTAATGGATTTAAAAAAAGGACAAAATAAGAAATTCATATTATTTTAATAATTAATTTTTTTTTAAAATTAATATTTTTGGATGGTGGGTGTACAACCTCTTCATAAAAATAAAAATAAAAATAAAAATAATTAATTTTTTTTATTTTCATTCGGCTACCAAAGATTTAGTAGCCGGAAGTAGATTTTTAGCGACTAAAATAAATTTAGTCGCCGAAACTTGACATTTGGCGACCAAAACTTTGGTCGGGAAAGATTAAAAATTAATTTTTTTTTATTTTCATTCGGCTACCAAAGATTTAGTAGCCGAAAGTACGTTTTTAGCGACTAAAATAAATTTGGTCGCCAAAACTTGACATTTGGCGATCAAAACTTTGGTCGGGAAAGATTAAAAATTAATTTTTTTTATTTTCATTCGGCTACCAAAGATTTAGTAGCCGAAAGTAGATTTTTAGCGACTAAAATAAATTTGGTCGCCGAAACTTGACATATGGCGACCAAAACTTTGGTCGGGAAAGATTAAAAATTAATTTTTTTTATTTACATTCGGCTACCAAAGATTTAGTAGCGAAAGTAGATTTAGCGACTAAAATAAATTTGGTCGAAACTTGAAATTTAGAGACCAAAAATTTGGTCGGCAAAGATTAAAATTAATTTTTTATTTTCATTAGCTACTAAACAATTTAGTAGCTAAAGGTACCTCTGACTACTAAATTTTTTTAGTGGCTAATTGTGATATGTTTAGCTACTAAAAATTTTTTTAGTAGCCAATTGTAATATCTTTAGCTACTAAATTTTTTTTAGTAGCCAATAATCAACATTCCCCTACTAAAAAAAATTAGTAGCTAAAAAGTTGACTTTTGCCAACTAAAATTAATTTTGGTAGCCAATTCCCACACTTTTGGCGACTAAATTTGTTTTGGTAGCCAAAAGTGGTAGCCAAAAGTGTGTTTTCTTGTAGTGTGTGTTTACTTCTGTATTGATATGCATAATATTTACAATTGTTCATCATAAATCAAATCATTGTTAATAATTTTGGTTGAATCTTAACTTGTATGCATTCGTTTGACTCTAAATAAAAGAAAGCGCATGCGTTTCTAAAATAGAATTTTGTGTTGCATCTCAAAAATTCGTAGGCTATCTTCATATACTTTCTTTTTGTTTAAATTATATTTTATAAACTGTAATATTTCGCATGATACTTTAATAACCAAGGTATGATGTCAAAATTCTAAATAAGAACCACTTTGATTAGTTTTATTTTTTTTTATTTTATTTTTTTTTCGTTTTTGATTTTTCATTTTTTCTCAGTTTTGGTGATTAAAGATACTGGATTTTCCTTCTATTTTATATTTAAATTCTACTTTTACATGAAAATTTAATATCTAATAATCTAAATATAATTAAAAAGTAAAATATTGGTAAAAAATTTATAAATTCAAACATGTACTATTTTTTGTTATTATTATTATTATTATTATTATTATTATTATTATTATTATTATTATTTAATATTAATAAATTTTTTTCCAAAAAGAACACACAACAAATTATTTTCTAAGTATATTTAGATTAAGTGAATTTAAAAAGAAAATAAAAACGGTTATTAAAAAAATAGTGTCAAAGACAAAAACATAAAAACCAAAAAATTCAAAACAAAACTTTGAAAAAATAAACTAAACAAAACACTATAAACTTTTATTTTTTTAAAAAAATCTTTCTTCACTAATCTCTAATTATTCACAAATTTCTTTCAAATTTGTGGGACTTTCGTGTAGGTCATAATAGGTAGACTTATTGTACAATAGGTCTTGTAAGAATTAATGGCGTTTTTCATCAAATATTAATAAAAAAACCACTAATCGTTAATATTCTGAGACAGTTCAAAAATTTTGTCACAAAAAATGTCAATAATTATAAATTTTAGGTACTGTTTAAACAAATCCTCACAAAAAAATGTTACTAATTTTCAACATTAAGCGACAGTTTGAAAAATTTGTCACAAAAAAACATCACTAATTTTAAATTTTAGCGACAATTTATAAAAATCATGATAAAAGAAAGTCACTAATTGTCAATTTTGAGTGACATGCAAAAAATGGTCATAAAAAAATTATTTTTAGCGATGATTTTACTACAACTTATTTTTCAATAGGATTCGATGGAAATTAAATCCAACTGTTATGACCTATTAGTAGTTTACCCTTCAATTTTTATGTGAATTTAATAATCTAATTAAAAAAAAAAGAGTGATTCTATTTACACCACTACTTTATCTCTTTACACCCTCCATATGAGATGTTATTTTATTTTATTTTATTTTTTTCAATTTTACGCATATGTAAAATTGCCTTTAAGGACAAAGCACTGAAATTAAATATATTGTATTATCTCTTTACACCCCTTAGCCTTCAATCCCTACTCATCTTCTGCCTTTCTCAATTTTTCTTCTCTCTTACACATCTCTTTTCAAAAAGTGAGAATCATAGTGTTTTGATCATAGAAGAAAGCAATGGATGAAGAAACGGTGGTGAAGAACTATCAAAAAAGTGAAATGGTGAATTTTTTTTTATTTGTTTGGTAGGTTTTTGTTTCGTTTTTCTGGACTATTCTTTGACTTTTGTTTGGTGTTTCGAAATCAAACAAAAGAAAATAGTTCCGCATCACATTGCCAAATAAAAAACATACATTTAGTAACCAATTGCTGAATAAAAGATACATTTTCGATAATCCAATGTCAAATTTTTTAATTTATTCGGCTACTCATTACCGTGTATTTCCAGTTTCATTTTTTTTATATTTTATATTTTTTTTGCTTGGAATGATTATACTTCTATCCATTGCAACAATGCGAGTACTGCATTATTAGTGGACTCCAATCATGAATTCATTACAAACAAAATTTGTTAAGTTTTTTTTTTTATGAATATGATTTTTTTTTATGAACGACGACATACTGCTAGAAAAAAAAAAAGTTTGTCTAGTAACATGGCACTAGATTAATTCAAATTCATTAGTATTGTTTTACCAAACAGGCCTGACACAAATTTAAAAATCATTGTTTGAAAGAAAGTGGCTCTGTAAATGTTTAGCAACAAAATGTTGGATAAATCTATTTTTTCCGGCAACATAACACCGAAGGAATGTAAATTGTTTAGTACTGTGTGACCGAACAGGCACTTCACTATGCTCTCCATTTACTGTCTTCCCTGCGTCATTTTCTTTCCCCCTACTGCGTCTTTCTCTGTTCCCTTATTTTCCCTCCAAAAACTATTGGTGTAAAGAGATAAAAGGATTTTGAAGAGTCTTACTTTGGGTTTAGTTTCGGTAATATAATAGGTGTAATGAGAATCACATTTTTTTTAGTGGTGTAATGAGATAGATGGTGTAAAGAGGTAAAGTAGTGGTGTAAGTAGAATCACTCTTAAAAAAATGATACATACACACAAAAAATGTAACGCGAAACATCTACATTATGACCAACTATTTAATTATGAACAATGTACTTCTCATTGTTACATGTACTATATTGTTACAAAAGTTTTCACATATTACTTTTGTGATATCTTATATATGTCAATGTTTATATGTAAAAATATATAAAAAAATATAAATGTAAATTTACATATGTTACTATATGCATACATTGTCAATCTTTAATGCTATATTACTATCGGATACTTTAATTTTCTAGCATGTATCGCTTTAATAATATAATTATATTTGTTAGGAAAAAATTGCAGGATTGTATATTGTTCTCCTATCAACTTATATTCAATACATATATACATACATGTCATACAAATAAGTGTCCACAACAAACACTTTCAATAACAAATCAAGATTTTTGCAAAACACATTTATCACAACAATAATTGTACTTTTTTTCCTCATAGAAAAAAATCACATTATTAAGGAAAAATGGATTTTGAAATTCATAATAATGTGATATCGTTTCAAACTCTTACTCACCAAAATATTTTTATTATAATGAGTAATAATGATGAGTAAGAAGAAAAATAGAAAGATAGTAAAACAAAACTATAAAAGATATATTGCAAGTTGCAACATACTCTACAAGCAAAGTTAGACGTGTAGAAGCAGAAAGTGTCTTATCTGTTATGAAGTTCAAGAAAAACAATGTATCTCATGCACACATTTTGGTCAAATTACAAGGGGAAAAAAAAAATCAAATGATGCCCAAACATTATCGCAGCAACTTAATGATGCAGAAAGTAAGTACATCAAATGCAAAGTTTTAATCTATTTTTGTCATATGTTGATTACTTACAGATGACATAAATTATGTAACTTGACAGTTTCATAAAAGTGACCCTCAATTATGAAATTCCTATATCGATCGAAATATTAAGTTACAATATCATTCCATTTTTGTAAAAAAAAAATTATTCCACATTTTCTATATAAATAAAAATATACTAATAACTAATGTTATATTTTTCATCATGCAAGATATTTGTGGCACATAAAACAAGACTGAACAACACTTGGTATATAAAAATATATTACATATTGATATTAATGCATTCTTATACCAATAGTATGCAAAGAATATGCAATAGTGAGTTTAATGAATTTGTATTATGAGATGAACTATTAAACAAAATTGTGTTACTGTATAATTAATTTTATACATTCAATTGTATTACAGGTACGGATTATGAAAAATTGAGAAGTTGATAGAATACGATTTATGTAATACTATATATTTAAATGACTTGTTTATTGTTTATTGTTTATTGTTTAAGATAAGATTCTGATTTCAATAATCTAGCTATAAAGTGATGTTTATGTTTATAAAATTTCTCATTTATCATTTAAATTCTTCAATCGAGTATGTATTCATTTATTGTTTAGTTGTATTTTGGATACAGATCAATTTACCTATACAAATCTCCATACTTTGTATACATATCACATACCAATTTAAGAGACATATATAATTACAGTACTAATAGTTGGTGAAAAATCACATGCCACGTGCCACCTGCAATGCACGTGCCTAACCGCTAATCTATTAAAGAACATATTTTAATACATTGTAAAATGTCAATTATCGTAAAATTTATAGTTATGTTCCGTTTGTTTGTACTTTCTCAAATTTTTGGCATTTGGTATAATGAAAGACAAATATTAATAACTGTCCATGACACTTGTTAATATTGGGAATGTGAGAAAAAGTCTCTTGAAAATGTATAAAGAGATTAAGATGTGTTTTGGAATTTATAAAAAAAATATATTGAATTTAGTGATAAGTGTTTTGTGATTTATATATTTTTTTGTTCTTTTCTTTTTTGTGCTTTAGAGGCACTTGTTAGTAAGATCCATAACGAAAAACAAAAGTCAATAGAAAATATTTTTTTTTATAGTTAATGAAAAATAAGTTTGTTTAGACACAAAATATTTTTACTTTTAAAAGATGAAAAATAATTTTCAGACTAAAATCTTACTAATGCTACCACACCATCACAATTGTTATCGCCATCGCCACCACCACCTTCACCCCGTCACTGCACGCTGCTACTCTCACCACCACCTCTTCTTCTACACCATCACCACCACTATTGCCGGTCCTACTTCTATTGCTGCCTCTACCACGTCCGCCTCATTAATATAATCTCCAATACAATATTTTGAAGGATGTAACCAAATATACAAAAAAAACATTTTCTATGAAAAATATTTATAAAAAAAAGTTTCGTAATTTTTGTTGAAAAATATTTTCTACTAAAATAAATGTAACGTAATTGTAATGACATTTCTAGTCAAACAAATATAACATTATTGTAATCTTATTTTCATATCACACACGATGAATTAGATCAATCCAGTTGGTTACCTTGCACTCGTTGAACTGGCAAAATCTTTCATTAGCTTGTAATTTATACAACAAAATTGACACTGTATAACGGCATTTTGAAGATATTTTTAAATGAGACTTGTTAGTTATTATAATTAATATTATGTTATGTTAATCGCTCTAATGAGTTAGTTATTATAATAGCTATTTAAACAAAATTCTTTAAAGCTAATTACATTTGAAGAGTTTTGAAAGGCTTTTTAAATAGTTTGTATATATAGATAGGTAAAATAAACAGCAGCATTGAAGTATATAGATAAAAAAAATAAAAATAAAAAAAAATAGGCAAAATAAAAAATTACCCTTTATATATTTTAGCTAATAAAAAATGAAGAGTATGATTGGAGTTGCTCTAACACATTAACCCTTTAATGAGATCATAAATTTCTAAGAGTGACTCTAATATGCTCTTTAGAGTATCTCTAACAGGAGAGGCAATCGTGGGTGATTATTCAATAGTCCGGGAGTATGGCCACGTAGTACTCCGGAACTCTTGTATATTTTTCGGCATGTAGAGCATTTTAGGTATTTTGCCTAATGTAGCTCGACTTTTCGTGCTCCTTTCAAATACGACTAGCTCTATAGTTTGGACTCTACGGTTCTGAATCTAATCTCACAAGTGTAATGTGAAATAGATAAATACCAAACAATCCAAATCCGGCAAATCTTTTGAAAAATCGATTTTGAATCAAAATGCCAAAAATGGACTACTTTACCAGATACATAGTTGCCACCTAAATATTTTTGAAAAATTTAGGAAACCCATGACTCGTGCCAAAGGCCACATATCCATCATCACCAAGATTGTCTCGGCTCGGGAACTTAGGTACGAGAGGGGAAGGTCATGAATTGAGCACCCCACTCGCCCGATCAAAGATCGGCCTGTACAAATCATGATGTGAATCTTATTTACATTATATACTCTTGTTCTGATTATTAGGCTAGCATTACTATGTGATGCACACACAAGTATAGACTAATTTACAAAAAATTGGAACACTTTGATTTCATGTATATTTTTGAAAATTGTTTCGAATATGTACCACTTAGAAAAGTGATCTTATATGTACATTACTCAAATTATTCCAATTCAAGCAATTAGCCTTCATCCACAAGCATTTAATCAATTATATCAATTAAGCACTTAGCCTCATGGTGTTATGCTTATCATGGCAACAATCACACGCATGCGATATGCTAAAGCAAATAAAATGCTCACCTAGTACTCCAAGGAAAGCCAAAAGAAATAAAAGAGTTAGAAAACATGCATGCTCCTAACTAATGCAACATGACTAATGCAACACATGCAATGGTGCAACTAATAGGCTCGGCTACTAATTATGTCATGTGAGTCAATTTTGACGGCATACGGTTTAAACATGTATTCAACGAAGTATGTAAACTACAATGCTTTGTTTAGAATGATGAATCGGGCCTGGATGCATGCAAGACAAGTAGATGCAAACATGGGGTATGCTAAAAGAAACATGATGTTCTAAACTACCCATCGTGAGCAAGTAATTAAAAGGGAGAAAAACGTGGGGTTAGAAGATATACACATTATTACAAGCTTGGCCCTCGCACAAGAGGGTCCGAATGAATGGACTAGCTAAGCTAATTACTTAATTAATTAACCCTTACAAACTGAATTAAACAAACTAACTATGCTAGCTAATTATTACAACACCACAATTAATTAACTATTCTAGCAAATTATTACAAATTGGAACTAACTAATTAATTAATTACAAATTAACAATACGGATACAACCAAAGAAATAACTAAGCTAAGTAATTAACTACTTTAAGTAATCAGTCCTGGGAAGTGAGGAATGCTTATGCATGTGCGTGGATTTCCACCTGAAAAATCCCATTGTTTTGCTGCTAGAATACCTCTGTTGCACAGTTGAAAAATTGCACTATTTTTATTTCAACCTTGCTACCTTTGTTGGAAAAAGGACCCTGCCTGCCTTGAAAAAGTGGTCGGCAACCCAGAAATAGTGGTCGGCAGGCCACTAATAGTGGGTTGCCATTCAGAAAAGGTGGTGGCTTGCTGGCCACTGATGTTGGTTCTTTCTGCGACAGCAGAGGACAAGCGAGCACAAACGAGTATTTTCAAGGGATGTTTGTCCACCGCCTCTCTTTATCGACAAAAAGGTCAAAGGAGAGGTAGGTTTAGTTCGAGCCATCAATCGGCGCTTAATTTCATTGTGTGATGACTTATGATTTGTGATGACGAGTCCTTGTCTCCTTTATTTTCTTTTTCCTCCATTCTCCTCTTATCTTCGTTGGACTTGAAACATCGGGAATTGGGTCCCTAGATTAGAGTTATTGTTCTTGTTTGGTTTGGTGTCGATTTTCGCTTGTTCCAGAGAGTGTGAGGTTAGGTTCGGAGTGCCTGAGGGTTGAGCCAAAAACTTTTCTGGGCTGGTTGGCTAGCTGCAGGTACATAGGCCTTGGGCACGTCGTGGTCGAGAGGTGATGGAGGAGGCTGCACATTGCCTAAAAGGCACATGCGGAAGGAGGTGCGAGAGAGAGCCACCGCACGTGCGAGGATGAAGGCCGCATGTGTGGGAAGAGGCGCTCCGCACGTGCGGGGAAGGGAGCCGCATGTGTGACAGACTGGCAGTCCGAAACTCTGTTTTTTTATCTTTCGGTCCGAATGTATCACTCATTTTACACATCTCTCTCTCTCACTCTAAACCTATTTTTCTTCCCCTTCTCTCTAGAAAACTTTCTCAAACACCCAAAACACTTTGATTCTTGCAAATCTTGAGTCAAGATCATCATCATCTCCCTCTAATCTTAAAGATCAGGGGCTAGAGCTTCACTTGGTGTGGTGGAAGTCAAAGCTCTCCCATCTTTTGGTTCTAGGGTTTCATCTTCTTTCTCTCTTTATCAAGATTGAGGTAGGGATTCTTGAGTTATATATACACATTTTGCATTGTTGTTGTTGATTTAAAAGTTTCCTTGAAGTTTTGGTGTAGATTTTGATTTTTTGTGATCTAAAATGTAGAGAGTTTTCAAAATGGGTTTAAAGCTCAAATCATTTTACTAATCTTAGTGGGTTTGCCTATTTATTAAATTCAAGAAAGATGGTTTGATAGGGTTTCTTCAAGGGGATGAGAAATGTTTGTTTTGATGGAAAAACCCTAGGTAATTTTTGGGGGATTTTGGAAAATAAGAAAACGCCTATGAAATTCCTTGTTTTCCTTGTGCCAAGAGAATGAATGAGAATAATTTCATCTTATGTGTAGTAAAATGGCCATCTACTTGTTCCATGAGAAATGAGATGGTATTTCAACATTATTACTAAAAATTTGAACATGTAAGTTTGTGAGGTGGTAAATGGTTGTGCACCATGGAACTTGTAAATTGCAAAATCTTATAATTTTAATGTTGAAAACATTATGTGTAGTCTTGACGAGGCTAATTGTTATTAATTGTTCTTGATGAGAAATTGATGTTGCCATGGGTTTATGGCAAGTGGTTATTTTGTGAATTGATATAGAAGAGAAGAAGTGAGAAAACAAAATAAATTGATAATGTTGTAGAGATGTTAGAAATGGAGGAATGTTATGAGATATCATGCATTGTATCATGTTCTCATTTGATTTATTATCTTTATTGCACATCTTGAAACGAATTGGAAAACGTTTACTTTGAGAAAGATTATATTGCAATGAGAACTATGGTAATATGAATGGGGTAAATATGTGGTAAGTCCAAATAGGGGGTGTAGTTGAATTTGATAAGTTGGCTTGAGTGTCCATGGTGAAAGACCAGAAACCCACGCAGATAGGTGTCGAGCCTTCCAGTTAATACCGGTAAAAATGACAGTTTGGTAGTACTCGTAGAGTCTACTTGCAGACACCAGCCTAGGGATTACCAGTGTCGTATTTACTGCCCCTATTGATTGAAATTGGAAGTTTTGAAATGTGTTGTGAATGCAAGCTTTTATTGGAAAGTGACAACCTTCAAAAAGAGTATGAAATAAAATTTCTTCAAAAGAGCATGGCATGGCATTGACGTTTGCATTTTTATTGAAAGTTTGCATAACTATATATACTTTGTAAGAATTCTCTACTTGGCTTTATGCTCATCCTTATGGGATTTTGGTGCATGTAAAGATGTGGTAATCCCGTCGAATTGAGGGCATGGATATTTTTGTGAAGAGTAAATAGCTCTCTTATCTTGTTGTAAATTTTTGTAAGCCAAGGGCTAAACGTATATGGGTCAGAGACCATTTTGTGTAACGGACTATTGCCTTGGAAGATGTAAGCCCTTAAGGGCATTTTATTACTTTGAGACTAGGTGTTTCACATGCTATAGATTCATGAGTATTTTTATCATTGAATGTATATCCGTATGTGAAACTTTTGTATAAAACTCTCTTATTAACTATGTGAAGATGGGAAGTTTATTGCCATGGTTTAGTGAATGTTAATTAATGTGGGTAGTTCATGTTAAATTATTCGGGGCATTACAACTTGGTATCAAAGCTACCGGGTTTGAATACTTGGAGCTCGCGGGGAGTGGTCGTTGTACCACAATGGGTCCATTTCGTATGATTAGGAAATGTTTAGCTTTTGTGATTATGTGATAGCATGCTTATGTGACTTTATGGGTATGAGATTGGACTTTGGGGATGTTATTTGCGCCCATTAGATTCTTTGAGGTCTTATTAGAAGGGTACCTGATCAATACTCATTCTATTAAGAATTCTTGGTTTTTCGTGAGACGAATCTCATCACTAAAGGATAATTCGTATGTGCTTATGTGACTACGTGCTTATTTAGGGTGAATTGAATTTTTTGTGTGATAGAATATATATGATTGTTATAGTTTAACGTGTGAGGCAAGTTGCGAGCACATTTGGAATTATGTGCTAAATTATTTATCTTGTTCTTCAATTAGGATGTCGGGAAGGATTCGAACACGAGGTGGTAGGGGTGGAAGGCGAGGTCGAGGTCGCCGGGGTGTACATGAGGTATCGGTCCACGAGGTCTCGGTACAAGAAGCGGGTCTAGGCCAAGCTGACATGGCCGAACAAATGGGGCAAGCGGAGGTCTTGGGCAAGCCAAGTGCAATGAGGACTCTAGCACAGGAGATGGCGGGGCTTTGAGGAGTCCATGAACATTTTGAGGTGGAGAACCAAGCTAGGAGAACAGAGTGGAGACAAGGCGAGCTTCCTCACGAGGGAGTTTTTGAGCCAAAGTGGATGAATTCCATGGCGGCCCCAAGCTAAAAGCGGATGAATGGCGAACAAACCTTAAAGACTTTGAGATGCTTCACATCGAGGATAGCGAGTTGAGGTGACCCTTGGTAGTTATTATCTCAAGGGTGGCCTTGAGGCTAATGGTGGAAGTATGCCAAGGGCGTATAGAACCGTCATGGGAGGCATTTGTGGTGACCTTCAAGACAAGTATTTACCTCCTCTTGCTAGGGAGAGGTTGAGGTAGGAATTCAGGACCTTAAGCAACTAAATATGTCGTGGCGAATTTGAGCGGCATTTTCTAATTTGTCGATTTGCACGGAATTGGTAGCGATGGAGGCGCCATTGTTTTGAGTTCGAGAGGTTGAGGATGAAGATTTTGTTCAAGGTTGCAGGGAACATGATTTGGATTATGATCACCTTGTGGAAGCAACGCACATGTGGAAATTATTGTGGAGGTCAAGGAGGAGACTTGAATTCGAGGTTTAGGGGCCAAGGGTTCTGAGGGACTTGCCCAACAAGAAGAAGCGAAACACTTTTTCATCGGTCTCGGCCATGAGTCTAGATCTACTTTCCCCTTGCCTAGTGCAGGCTCGTGACATAGTGCATCGAGTGGGTTTTCTTGCTTCAAGTATGGCCAACCGGGTCACAAGGCCTTTACATGTCCATAGAAGAGAGGAGGACAACAGATATTGCCGCCATCACCACCTAGCCGAACTTAGAGTCAGTCTCAGAGTAGGGGTCAGGGGCCTACTTGCTACCAGTGCGGTCAGTTAGGGCACATGAAGAGAGCTTGCCCATAGTTGGGAGGTGCATCTGGTGCATTAGGGTCGAGGCAAACTCAGAGCCACCAACAGGCTCACTCAGCTCAGACTTCACGAGTTCATCAGGGAGTCGCTTCGGCTCAGTCTGTCTGATGAGCCTTTGCTCCGAGGGCAGCGAGGTTGGTTAAACGCCACAAGAGGCGTGTAAGGTATTACAGCGCGGAAAGCGATTGCGGAGACCCTCGGTTGTGAGAGGTATTTTTATTGTGTATAATTCTTTGGCTAGTGTGTTGATAGATACGTGTGCGTCTCATTCATTCATATCTGCTGCATTCACATCTGCATTGGGGCTAGAGGTGACACAGTTAGCATCTCCGCTCAGAATAGAGTCTCTTGTTGGGGATACCGTTGACTTAGATCGGGGTTGTCATGATTGTGAGATAGAGGTCGCTGGGCGTAGACTCCCGTTTGCTTTTGTGTTGCTAGATATGTCGAGCGTTGATGTCATCTTAGGCATGGATTGGTTGTCTTTGTATCGAACAGTGATTAATTGTTTTTGACAGAGGGTCACAGTGTGCACCTCGGATGGAGATTGTTTTTACTACGGGGGCGGGGTTGATTAGATTTTATTGCGATGTTGATCCTCGTAGTAGGAACAACCTTAGCGGTCTTCTTGCCACTCTTTTGGATGATGAGAGTGGCGGGACTTGAGTTGAGTTGCCAAGGGTAGTGTGTGAATACCCGGACGTGTTTCCCGAGGACCTTACTAGTTTGCCACCCCATCGGGAGATTGAGTTCACCATTGACTTAGTGCTTGGAACGTCACCAATTTCTATGGCGCCGTATAGATTTGCACCTGCAGAGTTACATGAGTTGAAGATTCAACTCCAAGAGCTTCTAGACAAGGGCTTCATTTGCCCTAGTACGTCACCTTGGAGAGTGTCGGCTCTATTTGTGAAGAAGAAGGATGGGTCATTGCAGTTGTGTATTGACTACCGTAAATTGAATCGAGTTACTGTCAAGAACAAATACCCTTTACCCAGAATAGATGACTTGTTTGATCAACTTAGAGGGTCTTGTTGCTTTTCGAAGATAGATTTGAGTTCAAGGTACCATCAGTTGAGATCCCGGGAGGAGGACATTCAAAAAACGGCCTTTCATACGCATTATGGCCACTATGAGTTCCTTGTAACGCCATTTGGATTGACTAATGCACCAGCTTCCTTCATGGATTTAATGAACCAAATTTTTAGGGAGTACTTGGACCGTTTTGTGGTTGTCTTTGTGGACGACATCCTAATCTATTCGACCTCTAAGGAGGAACACGAAGCTCACTTGAGGATAGTGCTTGACTTGCTTAGGGAGCATCGCTTGTATGCCAAATTTGACAAGTGTGAGTTTTGGCTCACCGAGGTGAAGTTTCTGGGCCATGTAGTGTCAAGTGAGGGAGTAACTGTAGATTCTTCGAAGATAGACTCTGTACAACATTGGAAGCAACCTAAGAATGTTTTTGAGATCCGGAGTTTCTTGGGATTGGCGAGGTACTATCGGCGTTTTGTGAGGGACTTTTCTAGATTAGTCACACCTTTGACTAGGTTGACTAGAAATGGGTAAAGTTTGTAAGGAGTGAGGCTTGTGAAAAGTCTTTCCAAGAACTCAAAACTAGGTTGACCACGGCACCAGTGTTGATCATTCCGGAGAGAGGTTTGGGTTACACCGTCTATTGTGAGGCGTCTCGGGATGGGCTTGGGTGTGTTTTGACGCAAGAGGGGAACGTTGTTGTCTATGGCTCATGGCAATTTAAAACCCATGAGAAGAATTACCCTACCCACGACTTAGAGTTAGCCACAGTAGTGTTTGCCTTGAAAATTTGGAGGCATTACTTGTATGGTGAGAAGTTTGAGGTTTTCTCCGACCATAAGAGCTTGAAGTATTTGTTTTCCTAAAAAGATTTAAATCTACGTTAACGGAGGTGGATGGAGTTTTTAGAAGACTACGACTTTGAGTTACACTATCACCCGGGGAAGGCAAATGTAGTGGCTGACACCTTAAGCCGAAAAACCATGAGTAGATTGGCGAGTGTGGCCATTCGGGAGTGGATTATGTTTGGTGAAGTAGGCAAGTTTGAGTTGCAATTAGGTGAGTCCGAAATGGGTGCAACATTGTTCGCCTTGAGTGCTCAACCTACCTTGATTAGCAAAGTTGTAGAAGCGCAGCAGGGAGGCAGAAGTAGAGTTAATTAAGTAATAAAATCTCTAACGGGAAGGAAGAGAAGGGTTTGAACATTCACTTGGATCAGAGTGTACGTTACCTAGATCGTTTGTTTATGCCTGAATCTTGTAGAAAGGAAGTGCTTCGAGAGTTCCATCATTTACGCCGTGCGGAACATCCGGAAGGGCACTAAAATGTATCGTGACCTTAGCCGTCAGTTCTGGTAGAGGGGCATGAAGCGGGATGTTGCATCCTTCATGTCGAAGTGCCTTACGTGTCAGCAAGTGAAGGCCGAGCATCAAAGACCAGTGGGTTTGTTACAACCCTTACCTATAGTCGAATGGAAATGGGAGCACGTTACCATGGATTTCATAGTTGGGTTTCCTAGAACGCCACGGGGCAATGATGCCATTTGGGTAATTGTTGATAGGCTGACTAAGTCCACACACTTCATTCCAATGCGTACTAGCGACTCAGTTGAGCACTTGGCGAAGTTGTACACTAGGGAGATAGTTTGGTTTCATGGGGTTCCGATAACCATTGTGTCAGATAGAGATCCTCGTTTTACCGCCCAGTTGTGGCAAAGCCTTCAAGAGGCGTTGGGAACCAAGTTGACTTTTAGCACCGCTTATCACCCTCAAACCGATGGGCAATCGGAACGTACTACACAGATTTTGGAAGATATGTTTAGAGCTTGTATCCTAGATTTCAAAGGGTCTTGGGAGAGGCACTTACCATTGATTGAATTTGCTTACAACAATAAATATCGAGCTAGCATAGAGATGGCACCGTTTGAGGCCTTGTATGGCCGACCTTGTAGATCGCCAGTTTGTTGGGCCGAGGTGAGGGATGCACCGTTGGTTCCGGAGATTGTTAGGGAGACAATCAAGAAGGTTGCCCTCATTCGTAAGAGATTAGCTACGGCCCAAAGCCAACAGAAAAATTTTGCCGATAAGAGGACACGACCCTTATCCTTCGAAGTGGGTGATCATGTGTTTCTTAAGATCTCACCTAGGTGGGGTCTAATGAGGTTTGGCAAGAGTGGGAAGTTGTCATCGAGGTTTATTGGGCCTTTCGAGATATTGGAGAGGATCGGGGAAGTGGCATATCGGTTAGCTTTACCACCACAACTTTTGGGGGTCCATAATGTGTTTCATGTGTTAATGCTTAGGAAGTACGAACCCGACCCTTCTCATGTGCTAAATTGGGTTGATTTGGAGGTAGATGAGGATGCCTCCTCTGAAGCGGCAGTTCAAATCTTAGATGCACGAGACCAAGTGCTCTGAGGCAAAACCATACCGTTAGTGAAGGTGTTATGGAGACACCATGGGATTGAGGAAGTGACTTGGGAAAGGGAGGCAGTCCGCTCAAGTATCAGTTTATTTGAGTATGCTTGATTGTTTTCTTTTAATTGTAATGTTCCCTTGTGTTGAAGGAAAAAAAAAAAAAAAGTGTTGCATTGTGGATCACATGTTGTTGTATGTATTGTTGATTTGACTATAAGGTTATGAAAGAATGATATTTTGTTCTAAATGCTTCATTCCATATATCTAGTTTGAAATTGTGTTTTGATGAAATGATGAGGAAGAAAGTGATAAATGTTGGTTGTGTTTTGATGTTGTGACTTCATGATGTTATTGGGCTAGTCGTAATGGTTAGAGCTTTTAGTTGGTTTGTTTAAAATTTAGGGGATGAAATTTCCTATGGTGGGGAGGTTGTGATGGTTGAGTCCTTGTCTCCTTTATTTTTCTTCTTCCTCCATTCTCCTCTCATCTTTGTTGGACTTGAAACATTTAGAATTGGGTCCCAAGATTAGAGTTCTTGTTCTTGTTTGGTTGATGTCGATTTTAAGCATTGGAGGCGTGAGGTCATGTTAGTGCAGGGTTGAGCCAAAAACTTTTCTGGGCTGGTTGGCTAGCCGCACGTGTGGGGGCCTTAGGCCTACGTCTTGAAGAAGAACCCTATGTGCGGGAGGCCAGCGCCGTCACGGAATCGAGGTGATGGAGGCTACACATTGCCTAAAAGGCACATGTGGAAGGAGAGTCTTGAGAAAAAGGCCCTTTGCGTCGAGGATGAAAGTGCACATATCGGGAAGGGTGCTCCGCGTGCGAGGAAAGTGTACCGCGTCTTGTGATGATCCGATCAAAACTCTATTTTTTTTTATCTTTTGGTCCGCGTGTATCATTCATTTTACACATCTCTCTCTCACTCTAAACCCTATTTTTCTCCCCCTTCTCTCTAGAAACTTTCTCAAACACCCAAAACACTTTGATTCTTACAAATCTTGAGTCAAGATCATCATCATCTCCCTCTAATCTTGAAGATCAAGGGCTAGAGCTTCACTTGGTGTGGTGGAAGTCAAAGCTCTCCCATCTTTTGGTTCTAGGGTTTCATCTTCTCTCTCTCTCTTCATCAAGCCTGAGGTAGGGATTCTTGAGTTACATATACACGTTTTGCATTGTTGTTGTTGATTTAAAAGTTTCCTTGAAGTTTTGGTGTGGATTTTGATTTTTTGTGATCTAAAATGTAGAGAGTTTTCAAAATGGGTTTAAAGCTCAAAACTTTTTACTAATCCTAGTGGGTTTGCCTATTTATTAAATTCTAGAAAGATGGTTTGATAGGGTTTCTTCAAGGGGATGAGAAATGTTTGTTTTGATGGAAAAACCCTAGGTAATTTTTGGGGGATTTTGGAAAATAAGAAAATGCCTATGAAATTCCTTGTTTTCCTTGTGCCAAGAGAATGAATGAGAATAATTTCATCTTATGTGTAGTAAAATGGCCATCTACTTGTTACATGAGAAATGAGATGGTATTTCAACATTATTACTAAACATTTGAACATGTAAGGTTATGAGTTAGTAAATGGTTGTGCACCATGGAACTTGTAAATTGCAAAATCTTATAGTTTTAATGTTGAAAACATTACGTATAGTCTTAGTGAGGCTACTTGTTATTAATTGTTCTTGAAGAGAAATTGATGTAACCATGGGTTTACGGCAAGTGGTTATTTTGTGAATTGATATAGAAGAGAAGAAGTGAGAAAATGAAATTAATTGATAATGTTGTAGAGATGTTTGAAATGGAGGAATGTTATGAGATATCATGCATTGTATCATGTTCTCATTTGATTTATTATCTTTATTGCATATCTTGAAACGAATTGGAAAACGTTTACTTTGAGAAAGATTATATTGCAATGAGAACTATGGTAATGTGAATGGGGTAAATACATGGTAAGTCCGGATAGGGGGTGTAGTTGAATTTGATAAGTTGGCCTGAGTATCCATTGTGAAAGACTAGAAACTTCTTCAGCGGATATGAGTTAATACGATAAAATGACAATTTGGTAGTACTTGTAGAGTCTACTTGCAGACACCAGCCTAGGGATTACCAGTGTTGTATTTACCGCCCCTATTGATTGAAATTGGAAGTTTTGAAATGTGTTGTGAATGCAAGCTTTTATTGGAAAATGATAACCTTCAAAAAGAGTATGAAATAAAATTTCTTTAAAAGAGCATGGCATGGCATTGACGTTTGCATTTTTATTGAGAGTTTGTATAACTGTATATGCTTTGTAGGAATTCTCTACTGGGCCTTATTCTCACCTCTATGGGATTTGGTGCAGGTAAAGATGTGGTGATCCCGCCGAATTGAGGGCGTGGATATTTTTGTGAGGAGTAAATAGCTCTCTTATCTTGTTGTAAATTTTTGTAAGCCAAGGGCTAGCGTGTATGGGTCAGAGACCATTTTGTATAACCAGGCTATTGCCTTAGAAGATGTAAGCCCTTAAGGGCATTTTATTGTTTTGAGACTAGGTGTTTCACATGCTATAGATTCATGAGTATTTTTATCATTGAATGTATATCCGCATGTGAAACTTTTGTAAAAAACTCGCTTATTAACTATGTGAAGATGGGAAGTTTATTGCCATGGTTTAGTGAATGTTAATTAATGTGGGTAGTTCATGTTAAATTATTTCGGGGCGTTACATGAACCAAGAGACACAATTTCAATGCATAACAAAAGACCAACAAAACCTCCTCCCTATCATGGATTGATCAAGGGAAGGGGTTGACATTAATTCTTGAACCGTTTACATCACTAACAAGTATGAAACGACTCAAGACTCAATGGGTTCAATTAACGTCCGATTGAACCCCAAATTACTTTATTATCTTGCATCACTTTCAGTCCCAATTTTATTACTTCATTCCAATTACCATCCATTCCTTAATTCATTAAGTCCAAAAATGAGTTTTAAGTCCTCTAATGGAAATGAGCACCAAACAAAGAGTTGTTCTAGGCATGAAAGAGACACCATGCCATTGGTAATGAACCCCCAAAGAGATTAAACCATTAAGCATAATATCTCTATCTCAAGCTTTAAACAAGCAACTAGTTTGAAACAACTTTCAACGTAAAGAAAAAGCCAAGAAAGGAGGGAGGTTGTAGAGGTGATTAGAGATGAATATAAGTATGGAAAACAAGAAATAAACACTATCAACTCAAATAGGTTGGTCGCTAAGGCCTAAACCACCAAGCCTATGAAGACTGTTACACTACAAGCATACTATACAAAGCATGAATGAAGTTAACTCATAAAAATAGTCCGAAAACAGTCCAAAAAAGTATTGGAAAAAAAGACAAAAACAACTAAAACAACTAGCTAAAATATTGAGGTATTAAAACTAGCACATAAGCACAAGGAGGAGAGGCAACCCCTCCACTTTTGGGACTTCAAAACATGATTTTTGCCTTTGAAAATTTCTAAAAATCATTGGTAAAAAGCTCAAAATATTATGATGAGAAGGTGGGAAACACAAGGGCAAAGGTCTTAGAAGCAAAGTTCAAAGAAGGGTTATCAACCCCTCTACCTTTAATGGCCTTAAACCACAAGTTCAGCCCAAAAACCCAAGTAATAAATAGATCAAAAATAGTGGGAACAGATGAGAAGAAGATGGTATAAAGAGGGTACAAAAAGCACTAAAAGTTATGCCTCTTGAAGAGAAATGAACCCTTGAGTTAAAAACCACCAATTTCACACTCTCAAGTGCCTTAAGAGCTAAAATTCAAGCCCAAATAATCTCAGCAAGGAACTCTCTAGGTTTTGTTTAGAGTGTTTCAGCAAAGGCTATGTAAGTTGCAAGAGAGAGAGAGAATCTTGCTATTCCAAAAATATTTTCTCACTCTTCAATTTTTCCAACCTTGAAACCAAAAGGGGAGGTCATCTATATATAGAAAACCATCTGCCTATCTCGAAAATATATGTATACATACAGCTAGAATGGTGCATACACATGGGGGGACACACGGCAAAAAATATATGATTTTTGCACTAGTGGCCGGCAGGGCACATTAATGGGCGGCAAGCCACACTAGTGGATGGTAGGTCACTGGAGGCACAGGTCTGAAAAACCACTATTTTGGTCCAAAACAAGACACAAGGTTTAAAGGTTCAGCGGGGTTTCTGTGAGGAAGTCAAGCATTTGGCAGTACACACATTTATCATTGAGTGATCAATCGGTGGTGCCCAAGTCTTAAGGCGATAAAAAATGGGGTGTCTCTGTTGCCCTTTTTGACAAAACTCGAAGTCATGACATGACGTGAGTGAATGTCAAAGCCTGAAGATGACCCATTTTGACAAGGTCGTAAGACTTGGGGAAACAATCAAGACATAAAAAAAATTAATTGAGCTCACAAGCTGCCTACGTATCCCTTTATAGGGAATCAAACTAGCGTAGTTCTAGGGGCAGGATGCAAATGATATGCACAAAGAATATACTTTGAAAGTTGGACTCACATGCTTCGCAAAGCTGGCTATTTTGAAAACTCATGATCCTGTAAGATGATGCACTAAGCAATAACAGTTGCAATCAATTACGATAAGCAATAACAAATTAACAATATATGAATGAGTCTCAAGCTTAAACCAAAATAAGTTTCACGCGAAAAAGCAAAACACAGACTTTAACCATGCCGAAACCATGGAAAGAGGAGAGAAAAACACTGCTTAGGGTCGTGTTTCATGCATCCCAAGATACTCTAATCTCAATGAAATCGTGAGAAGAAGATAAAGATAAAGCATTAGGAATTCGCATTTCACGCGTTCCAAGATAAAAAATTGCTCAGGGTCATGTTTCACACATCCTGAGATACTCTAATCACGTTGAAATTGTGAGAAGAGAAGAGAAACCACTCAGGGTCATGTTTCATGAGTCCCGAGATAAAAAACTGCTCAAGATTGCGTTTCACGCGTCCTGAGATACTCTAATCACGCTGAAATTCCAAAAAGAGAAGAGAAACTGCTCTGGGTAGCGTTTCACGTGTCCCGAGATAAAAAAAAACCTCTCTGGGTTGCGTTTTACGTGTCTCGAAATAAAAAATCGCTTTGGGTCACGTTTCACGCATCCTGAGATACTCTAGTCATGTTGAAATCGCGAAAAGAGAAGAAAAATCGCTCGAAGTCACATTTCACACGTCCCGAGATAAAAAAGTTGCTCAGGGTTACGTTTCACGTGTCCTGAGATACTCTAATCATGCTGCAATGTGAGAAGAGAAGAGAAATCGCTCGAGGTCACGTTTCACGCGTCCCAAGATAAAAATCCACTCAAGGTCACGTTTCACACATCCTAAGATACTCTAATCATGCTGAAATCATGAGAAGAGGAGAAAAATCGCTCGGGGTCGTGTTTCACGCATCCTGAGATAAAAAATCGCTCAGGGTCACGTTTCACACGTCCTGAGATAAACAAAAAAGGTATGAGATCGTGCAAAAAATGCACAATGTAATGAAAGTGTGCAATAAATGCACAAGGTGAACAAGTGCGATAGATGCAAAAAGTGAACGAGTACGATAGATGCACAAAGCCAACAAGTGTGATAGATGCACAAAGTCAACAAGATGACAAGTCAATACAGTGACAACGCATGTTCCATGGAAGATAGACAACTGTCGTATGATGTTAATTGAAAGGATGTTCTATGCAAGCAACAAGAGCATATTCTATGCATAAATCATGAACAATGTAGGGCACGCGTGCAACATAAGTATACGTGAAAATGTACGTTCTATGCAACAGAAGAGAACAAATATGTAATTTGACAAAACGAACAAAAGCGATGTTCAACAACAACCTCCGACTTACCTCTCGAAGACTTTACAACATGCTTAAAAAGGATACACCCTGTTCATATTGGTGAGTGGGGCACATTCACGCACCGGAACACAGTTTTGAGCTCCTCAAGAATCAATCTGAACCTAAAAGAGAACCTCTTATACAATACTCAGGCAACAGAGGCACAGAACAACACCAGGCTACAAATGAGGACTGCCAGCCACCTGTCGGCCACCAATAAGGTCTACCGGCCACTAATGAAAAAACGGGGGCAGATTAGTCTTTTCGGCATGGGTCTTTATATACACACCACCACACTTCATTTCCTCAGACACGTTAGTCCGAAAACACTCCCTCTTTCTCTCTAGGTGTTTCTTCTCTCTAGATTTGTGCTTTATACTCATTTTCCAATGCCCCACACAAACTTTTTTCGTAAACCCTCTTTGATCCTCTATACTTTGAACCGATCAGATTTTGTTTTCATTATTTTTTTGCATTTTCATCACTTTGAGCTTTTTTCCCTCGAGTTTCTCTCAGGTTTTGGGAATTTTTCTGAGTTTTGACATTTTCTTCCATTTTCTCTCCTAGGGTTGACTTTTTCTAAGTTTTTTCCTTTTTTCTCCATTTTTCTTCATTCTTCACCCATTTTTTTCACCCACTTTCTAGATGGCAAATGACGTTCCATATGATGGTGCTCTTTCTAAGGTTCCACCTCTATTATCACTTGCTGTCGAGGTTGAGGAGTCGGCGGTTGCCAAGGCTAGCGAGGCGGCAGAGGTCATTGCGGTTGACTTTGAGGCAGAGTTCGCTCTAGGACTCAAGCCTAAGCCACTACAATTAAGGATACGGCCCTTTGATCCAGTCACCTAACACTCCCGTACACACATGATACCTCCGGGAGGCATCAGGAGCTTTAATGCTCTCACTGGTGGCGTGTCGGAGGATCTTTTACTGAGGGAGCCGGACTCCTACCTTTCCCACAGCCTTCTTGAGGTACTAACTTTACTTTGCATGCATTCCTATTTTTATTTGATTGTATTTCTTACACTACCTTTCATTTGATTGCTATTTTATCATTGTTTTTTATCGATTCACTCTTTCTTTGCCATAAGGGACTTAGTTCTTACAAGGGATATGGGGCGTGTGGTGGTATTATGAGCTTCCACCAGAGGTCTGCGACCTTGTTGGCGAGGCCGACTTCGGCTTATTCTGCACTGGACTCTCACGACACATGGTGAGCCGGGCTCTTCTCAGAGCTTTGGTGGAGAGGTGGTGGGACACTATCAACTCTTTCCATCTCTCTTCCACTAAGGAGGTAACGATGACTCCCTACAATTTCTCCATGATCACCGGTCTAGGAGTGGGGGTGATCAATCTCCTTCGACATGGACATGGATGAGTGAGAGCCCGCTTGGATCTACCTGCTAGGAGCACACCCACCTTTTTTCAGGCCAACAATGGTGAGATACAGCTATTTCCCCAAGCATTTCTGTGGGAGCGAGCCCAAGACACCGGAAGAGGTAGAGCAGTATGTCTAGGGCTTCTTGATGTTCCTACTGGGTACCACCTTGTTTGCGAACAAGTGGAACACCATAGATTTATACTTACTGAGCGCCCTCGTGACCTTGCCCCGAGTTTGGTTCTACGACTAAGGGAGAGCTAGCCACGCCACACTCTATGGCTATATGAGTTCCACTTCCCTCATAAGGGAGGCGGATCGGAGGCTACTAGAGGCTGGAAGGTATAAACTACACCTTTCTACTTTTACACTTTATGTTCAATATCTATTCACAACTTGTGCTTTACCTTTGCACTTCATGTTTTATATTTGTTGACACATTGTGCTTTCTTTTATATCTGTTGATACATTATGGATAACACTGCTGCCCTTTTCTTGCATTATGGGTTTATGCCTATTTTTCGGCTCCAGCTCCAAAGCTAGTAGATAAGATCCCCCACGTGCCTTATTCATGGCGGTATGGCGACGGTGCTAGTGTCGAGCTAGTGACGATATGACCTTCGCCTTTACCATTAGTACTTCGATATAGTGGTTCAAGCGAGGTAATCCGAGACTCACAATCATTTTCACTTTACTTCTATTCTAATTCATATTTCGACAACTGACGGCAACTAATAATTTGTACATTCTTTGTTTGCAGATCATGTGGCAGCCTTGGGTGATGATGCCAACTAGGGTGGAGGACCAGTACACCAGGGCTTGGGCCATATCTTGTTTTCAGATTTTGCTAGAGGGCCCAGTTGGCCAGGCCTAGTTCTTGGGCAAGCGTTTCATATGCCAGATTTTGGGCTCACCCGTCCCAATCGTTCCTATGCCACCTCCAGCATCCATGAGGACAGCCGATAGCCTCCCGACTGGAGCTATTGTTCAGTTTATAGTGGGCCTGGATGCCAACTACTTCAGAGCAGAGGGCGATTGTAGACACCCCATTTTTGACCAACCTTAAGACTTGGGCACTACTGATTGTTTGCTTGGTGATGAAAGGTGTGCAGTGCAAAGGTTCGGTTTCTTTGGCAAGGAGAGCGTCAAATCCCAACTTCACACCCCTTTTTGGAACAAAACTATTTTGAATGGTTTTTTGACCTTAAAATCCTCTCTTTCAAAACATTTTTGAAAATAGGTTCCTACAATGTTCCGACGCTCGCATTATGTTAAATGTTGCGCTTTTCGGTAAACCGAGCAAGGACAAATTGGAAATTAATGAAGGAGAGATGAAATCTTTTGAAAAATCTTTCAAAACACCTTGTTTAGGGGTTTGGAGTTGGGGAAAAGAAGAGAAGAGGGAAGAAACCCAGTTGGGAAAGAAGTTGGGCATGAATTGTTAAGAGAAAGTCGAGCAGCGCTTGCTGAATCAGGCCTATTCATTTGCACACTTGGATTTCAGCTATGAGGCCACCACCGGTGGGAAGAAGACTTCCAGGGCTTCATTTTGCACTCAAGAATCTCCTTAAGCCGAGACTAGATGAGGGAGATATGATTGGTTGAAGTTGGGCATCATTCCGATTGGACCGAAACTGAGCAGCCTTCACTAAAAAAGGGATATCTATTAGCACAATTGGAATTTTGATGCAAGGCTGCCACCATTGGAAGTCTTACTTCTGGGGCTTCAATTTTCACACAAGAATGATCTGAAAAGGCATCCAGATGAAGGAGTTAGGCTTACTTCAAGTTGGGGACTAGGACTAATTTTTGCTGCCGGCCTCTATGGGAATGTACCGGCCATGAATGGCCAATGCCGTCCAAAAGTGACCCCTGCCGGACAACAATAGTGTGTTGCCGGCCAACAATGGTAAAGGTGCCGGCCAGTGATGAAAAGATCAGTTTTGGACAGATATTTTATCTCCAGCTGGCACAGCTGTCTCTCTTGAGATATTTTCGACCCAAACCTCTATTTTTGCTATATAATGAAGCCTTATATCTCATTTTCAAGGGTTAGAACTTCTTGAGCAAAGTTTGAGAGCTTCTCTCACTAAACTCCCTCTCTCTCTACAATTTTCAGAGCTTAATCTCTGCTTCTCTCTCTAGAGTTCACTCTCTCTTGCCCTTTTGTGCTAAAAGATTTGCATACAACCATCTTCAACCTATCAACCCTTAAGAAGACTTGATCACCATTGGGTTGAGGTCCTTTGGAACATGTTTTGGGCTGTTAAAGCTTGGTTTTAACTCAAAAATCTTGTTGTTTTGCTGTTTGGCTTCAAGAGTAAGCACTTGTCCCTCTAAAGCTTTGTTTTGCATGCTTGTTTCACCACCTTTGCAAACTATTTTTGGCTTGGTTTTGAACTAAATAAAACTCTGTTTTTTAGTCCTAAAAATGATTGTTTAAGCCTTGTTTGGCTAGGGGGTTGTCTCTTTCTTTTGTTCTTTAGCTTGTATAGCTTTTGAGCCATCTTTCAAACCTTTTCAAACAACTTATTTTTGGCCTTAAAATCACTGAATTCCAGAGGAATTTCAGTGGTAGAAAACTTGTTTTGAGGCTCAAAATAGGAGGGGGTTGTCCCCCCTCCTCTTCTCTTGTTTACTTGTGTTGATGGCCAACCAAATGAGCATGTGTTTTTACTTCTTTGTGGCTTTGTTTAGGCTCATTTTTGTGACTTTTCAGACCTGCCATAACTCTGTTTTGGGCTGTCTTGGTCACCTCTTGCATGCTTATTACGCTTGTAGTGTAAATCCTCTTTGCTAGCCTTACATGCTTGATGTTGTAGCCTATTATTTTAGCATGAATTGGCTCCATTCCAGCACATTTTTGACAATGTTTTAACATGCTTGAGGTCTTTTTAAAGTGGTCTTGGTCATGTATGGCTTGCCTTGTAGGGCTATAGTGTAAATTGCTTCACTAATCTTAAGTTTTGAGGCCACTACCATGCTATACTTGTGATGTTTTCATGCCTTGGAATCATTTGGCATGGTATTTCAGAGCTTATATCTTTCCCATACTCTCATGTTTATCATTCTTTAATTGTGTTTAAGGGTTGTGCCATTATGCCTTGTTGGTGAGCTAATACATGAGCATATCTTTCTTGCCATCTATGCTGCGAGCCTAGTATGTTTTTGCCACTATTTTGACCTGCCTTAGATCTGTTTTGAATGGTTAGGGTCATTTGAGCATTGTTTAGTATGGTTGTAGTGTAAGGGCCTTGCACGGCTTTGGGTTTTGAGGCCTTTAACATGTTATGCATGTGATGTTTGCATGGTATGGCACCATTTAGCAAGTAATTTCAGTGCATTTAGTGTAGTCACACTCTCATATACTTCACTTCTTCATCATGTTGGAGGGTTGGTTCTTTATGCCTTAAATGTGAGCCATTATGCATGCCATCTTGCCTAGCTTTTTGGGTCACCATTTCAGTGTGTATTTGGTCCTGTTTTTCCATGATATAACTCTGGTTTTTGTTGGTGAAGTCATTTCATGCTTGGTTTTGGTAGGTGTAGTGTAATCCTCCATATTGGCCTTGCATACTCCATGCTTCATGCCTTCATGCTAGCTTGTTTTGGGTCTGGTCCATGCATGTTTTAGCATCATTTTGACATGCTCTAGGACTGTTTTGGGTTGCCTTGGCCATATGGTTCATGTATTGCACAGCTGTAGTGCAATTCGCCGTGCTAGCCTTGAGTTTTGAGCACCATAGCATGCTTCATTTGTGACATGTGCATGATTTGGCATCATTTCATACATTATTTCAGAGCATGTAGTGTTGTCACACTTCCATGCTTATCACTTTTTGATCATGTTTGAGGGTCGTGCTCTCCTGCTTAGTTAATGAGCCCTTGCATGTGCATGCATTATCTTACTTTTCATGCCATCATCTCAGCACCATTGGCCACTGTTTTGGGCATGATTGAGGTCTGTTCATATTCGGTTTAAGTGCATATAGCATGTTGTTTGCATGTTGTTGCATTGCATTGTGTTAGCATGTTGTTTGCATGTTGTTACATTGCATTGCATTGTGTTCAACCCGGTGTTGTGTTTGAACACAAGGCGGATTAGCTCATTTCATACTTGAAGTGATGAAATGAGCCAATCTTTCTTTGGTCTCCATTGCCTTTGATTTCTCATGATAAGGAGGTGGTCTTGGTGTCTTGTTTGTCATGCATTTATTGAATTTGCACATGTTGGATCTTTGGCCATCATCCATCAAGATGCGCGATTAATGGTCTTGGATCCGATTATGCTTCTCCCTTGATGTTTTGAAGTGATATGGAGTGGCATAGTGCGTACATACCCTTGGGAGACCCTCCATTTTCTCTATTTTGTGCTCTATTGTAGCTTGGTGTCACAGCACACCAGTTGCCAGCACCCTCTTATTGTTGGCCAGCAGATCTTCATGTGTGGCCAGCAGTGTACACTCTTGGTCGATAGGATGGTCGGCAGCGGATCCTCATGGCCGTCAGGCCACTGGGGCACTCCTTAGCACTGTTTTGGTAAGATCCAGCAGCTAATTCTCAAGGACACCCTACAGACAGAGCCTCTAAAGAGCATTTGGAGAGCTTTTCGGGACGGGAATCGAGAGCATGCGTCCTTCCTTGTTCAAGGCAAAGTTGAGGCAGCCTGATTTGGTGCTTTATTTGTTAATTAGCATTTGGTGTTGTAACTTAATTAATTTGTTTAATTAGTTAAGAGTTTTGTAATAATTAATTAGTTAAGATAGTTAGTTAATTAGTTGGTTTGTATTATTTATTCGGACCCTCCATCGCGAGGGCAAATTTTGTAGTAAGTGTGCGTGAGTGTGTGCATGTCTTCTAATCCCCATTTCTTTCTCCCTTTTACTTAACCGCTTACGATGGTTAGTTCTAGATCATATTTTGATTAGCATCCTTATGCTATGCATGTTTGCATCATTCATCTGTATTGCATGCACTGGGCTCGGCACATCATACTAACTGCATTGTATTTCAATTTCTACTTGAATACATGTATCAAGAGTTGCATTTCATATGCCATCTTAGAATAGCCGAGCTTATTTCTAGTTGCATTTTGCATGTGTTGCATTAAAAATCTTAAAATGAATTAGGATCATGCATGATTCCTAACAAGTTCTCTATTTTGGCTTGGAGTACACTGTGAGTGTTTACGCTTTAGAATACTGCATGTGTGTTATTGATTGCCATGAAAGCATGCTTTTCATGAGGCTAACTGCTTATTTGATATAACTGCCTGAATACCTATGGGTGAAAGTTGGATTGCTTGAATTGGAATAATTCATCAAATCCCTGATTTAGCCTACTTGCGAGTAGCAAACTTCAAATCATTTTCACAAACGAGCATGCAATGTTTTGTTCCAACTTAGGCGATCTAGTCTATACTTGTATGCTGTGCCCATCACATAGTAATTCTAGGTTAATAACTGAAATAAGAACACATGTGTTTTCAAAAACAAAATATCATGTTAGTAAAGGCCGATCTTTGATCAGGCAAGCGGGGGTGCTCATTGCATGACCTTCCCCTCTTGTACCCAAGTTCCTGAGCCAAGGCAACTTTGGTGATGACGGACACGTGGCCTTAGGCACGAGTCAGGGTTTCCTAAATTCCCCAAAACAAAATATTTAGATGGTAACTCTATATTTAGCAAAGTAGTCCATGTTTGGCACTTCTTTATAAAATCGATTTTCAAAAGCGATTTGCGGATTTGGGCTGTTTGGTGATTTATCGGTCTTGCATTGCACTTTATGAGATTAGATTGAGCTGTGACATTGAGTCGAGCGTAGTAAGCTTTGATGAACAAAACGGATTTCGTGCCTATTTCGCGCGCGGAGCTCGGGACGTTTGGGCACGTCTACAACAATTATACGGCTTTCTTCCAGACTCATCTCATGCCCCCTCTGACGGTCGTTCGCCCGGGCAATGCAGCAAGTGTTCCCTTGGCGAGTAAGGTTGCTCAGGAGACTGAGGCCAATATTAAGAGGGGCCCTCCCATTGTGTGAAATTTCTTTGGCTGGCGGTTGGCGATGATTTCCCTAACGCTTACATCTTTGGCGACCCTCTTTGGGTCGACCCTATCAGATCTCGATAGAGCCACTCGAGGCAGGGCATGGGTATATCAGAGCCGTGGCACACCTCAGGTATGGACTACACTTTATAGCTTGTAACTGAACTCTCCCTTTCTAGATATTCATCTTCCCAATACTGATCATTCAAATGCACTCGCAGGCACCAACTGGGTACACGGAGAGCCTACTCCAGCTAGTTGTTTCTTTGATTAGCATGGTACAGAGGAGAGAGACATTGCTTGATCTCCATGATATCCAGGTATCTTTTATTTTCCCCATACATTTCACTGCTATCTCACACTGTTGTGCACCACACTATCACATTCCCATCAATACACTGATATGTATACCGTAATATTCACACCACCCTACACTGCACTGACTCACTGCACTGACACACTGTACTAACACACTATACTCATTTTGTACCCTTTTGTACTCATTCCACATACATGCACTGTATTTGATATGTCAACAATTGTTTTCCAGATCCCATCTGCAGAGGACACTAGACAATTGCACCAATGACACCTCCTCAGACAGTAGGGAGGAGAGGTAGACAGACCCTAGCACGCGGCTAAGATGAGCACCGAGGTCAAGAAAGTGGCAGGGGTGCTTGAATCCAAAGTAGTGAGTCGAGCCGTGTTGGCGGGAATGATCCGAGACATGACTTTGAGAAGGAGGAGGCAGTGAGCCGACACTCTGAGTCTGAGGGTGGAAGCGATGATACTGGCTCAGGGTCAAGGGGAAGAGATGATGCCGAGGCTGGCTCTGAGGCAAGAAGCGGAGATGATGAGATCAACTCTAGCTCAGAGTCTAATTCTGATAGTGGTGTTGACGGAGACAGTGCCCCTGAGTCCCCTCCGAGGAAGAGGATGAAAAAGGCCTCTCGAGCTTGAGATGACCGGCGCCGTTTTTTGTACTTTTTGCTTAGTTTCTTATATTTTGGTAGTTCAGCAAATGTATAGCTTCAAATAGGCTTTTACTTTTTTTTTTTTTTGAAAACTTGTACTCTCTTCTATAAAAACTATGATCTGGGGAAAAATCCTGCAATTTTATGAAAAGAGTTATCGCTTTTACATCATGAGCACCACATCTGCAGCATGAAAATGGAGTTGAACTTGATGAAAACTTGTATTGGCATGATGTTCTTAATTGGGGTAATGAGTCGACCAACAACCAAAATATAAAAATACAACTCGATAAACAAAGTAAAAGCAACTCAAACATAGATATACACACTTGCTAGAACCAAAAGACTCAAAACAAGACCTCAAGACACAAAGACCAAGACAAAACCAAACTGCCAGACCGACAAGTGGACGGTAGGCCAGAAAAGGTGGGTGGCTGGCCACTTGTGAAGGATCCACCAAACAGCTGGTAGCTGGCTTCCACTCATAGTCTTATCTTCTACAAAAGGTCTTTCTTTGTGATTTCTTCACCAAAACTTTATTTTTGCGACTGTTTCTTCCATAAATGGAGATATTTCTTGCTGAGAAGCTCACGAATTGGATATCCACTTTAAACGGCGTGAAAAAGGTAAATTTCTGAGGTTTCAGCATAAACGCACTTTTTTCGTTGAGCCACACTCCACTTTGCTTTCCATTCCTTCATGTCGTGGCTCGATGCTGGGACCCAATTACGCATGTCTTTCATCTCGGAACACAAGAAATGTGCCCGACTCTTGAAGAATTTCGAGCATTGATGGAAACCCAGCGCAATGAGGAAATCATGCCTTAACCCCGTTTTGGCCATGCCCAGGCTTTGGGACAGATGTGTGGGATCACTTTGCACGAAGCTTGATCTTTGGCCCATGACAGAGAGCTAGATATACCTAGCTTGATTCATCGGTTTTTTGACACTGATGATAGAGGAGACCCTCTCTGGTGAGGTTTTGGCAACATGCGTTATGTTTATGTATGCTTGCACATTTCATTCTTGCCCCTAATTCTGGCGGAACTAGCATTGATTGATTGAAGTGGCCCAATATGCGAAAAGGTATGAGTTATGTCGATTTGGTATTTGGTGAGACCCTGATGGGCTTAGATACTTTTCATCGGTGAGAGACCACCAGATTCGCGGGAGTCCACTACTTTTTCAGGTATTGTTTCCCATCCATTCTGATATATGCCTCGCACATCACTTGACACTCATGCTTTATTTTCTCTCAAAGGCCCTTTCTTTCCTTTTCTCTCTACACACATCTCTCTATTCTTTAATCTCTCTTATTTTTCATCATTTCCCAGGTATAGCTCATGGATAAGTTGAAGGTGGTAAACTCTTGTCTCGAGTATTCAGCTCGAGCTTATTTTTTTCGCCAGCGACCAGTGGACATTCCCAATAAGGGATAGTGGTGCAACTGGATGTGTAATAGGTCTGCAGTTGACATAGCTTGGCGTTACCCTTGGTTTAATCTAATTGAGAGAAGTTACAGCATGACTCGGAAGCCTGGCAAATAGTTGATTGGTCTTACGCACTGTGTGTTTTACTTTCCCTTCTGATTCAGATGCCAGTTTGGACATGATCAGACTTGCCTAGAGGATGGGGTAGAATACCATGGCTTCATTTCCGATTTGTGCTTTACACCTGGCTAGGTACCTTGCTGCTTGGAAGACGAGAGAGCTTTTGGCCCCTGCCCCTAGTTTCAGTTATGCCCTTTCTAGCGAATGCTTGGCTTGGCTCGAGGATGAGGCACAAGTCAGACCTACTTTGACTCTGAAGCTTCATAAGCACGAGTAGAGGACGAGGAGCACCTCACTCACCTATACCCCTAATTTATTGCTTTGACCTTTTTTTTCAAGTTTTATGATGTAAAAGAAACTTTAGTTTGTATTAGAGAGTTGAAAGATGTACTTCATGTTGAAATCAATGGAATTAATGTTGTGAGCACTAAAAATTTTCCTTTTGGTCCCAAAATGGTCCAAGTTGTAAAAGGTAAAATTTTGAACAAAATTAACTTTTATTAAAACTTTCCAAAACCATTTTTGAAAATAATCACTACCTGACACACACAGAATTGACTCAAGATGAAGAACCCCAAATCAAAAGATCATAACTGCTCCTAGTTGCATACCACTACTGCTCCGCATTGTACCCAGCTTTTTTCCCCGAGATGAAGATCACAACGGAACTAACAGATGATGAACAGAGATGACCTGATTAGAAAAAACAAAAAAAAAAAAAACAAACAAACAAACAAGACAGTTGAGTTGGAGATGGTTACGGCTGAACTTTGGGATGAAGTTGCTTACATATCCCGAAGACGGGAATCAAGTCTTACATAGTTCAGTTCAGGTTCACTCGAGTATTAACTCTCTCCTTTTGCACTCTAACTTTTGCCAAAGTTGCCCTTTAGGGTTTTCAACCTTGCGAGCTCAATTTTTCTTTATTTCTAATTTTTCATGCTTTAACTTTTGCCTAGGTCGCCCTTCCGAGTTTTCGGTCTAGCAAGCCTCTCAGGGATAGTATTTCTTCAACTTGTCCATATTGATCGACTGTGAAAATTCCAGGCCATCTAGGTCCATAAGAATAATTGCTCCTCCTGACCAGATAGCTTTGATAATGTAAGGACTAGTCCAATTGGGTCTGAACTTGCCCCTGGGGTTATGGTTGGGAGCTTGGTTGTCTTTTAGTGCCATATCTCCTTCTTTAAGATTCCGGGACTTAACTTTCTTATTAAAAGCCCTAGCAATTCTGCGCTGGTAGCCCTGAACATGATACAATGCCTTTAGCCTCCTTTCATCAAACAACATTAACTCCTCAAATCTGTTCTGTTGCCAGTTCGCCTTCGCTATCTGACACTTAGCCATAACTCGTAGTGACGGGACTTCAATTTGTATTAGAAAAATGGATTCCATCCCATAGATAAGAGAATAAGGGGTTGCCCCTACAGATGTCTGGATTGAAGTTCTGTAGCCCCAAAGTGCGAATGGTAATTTATTTAGCCAGTCTCTGTAGGTCTTAACTATCTTTTGCAAGATGTTCTTGATATTCTTATTGGCGGCTTCAACAGCTCCATTGGTTTGTGGCCTGTATGTGGATGACTTATGAAAAGCCATGTTGTATTTCTCCAACAAGTCTATCACCTCTTTCTTGAAGTGGGAGCTGTTATCTAATATGATCTCGTTCGAAACTCTGTACCGACATATGATATTGTTTCTGATAAATTTGGCCATATACGATGCTTTCGACACTGTATAGGATTGAGCTTCCACCCACTTTGTAAAATAATCAATTGCCACCAAGATATATTCATGTCCATTCAACCCTTTCGGCGAGACAACACCAATAACATCGATTTCCCAGACTAAGAAAGGTCATGGCGAAGTCATGTTATAGAGTTTTGATGGCGGACTATTCATGTGATTAGCATGAATTTGACATTTGTGGCATCGCCACACAAAACCAATACAATCCTCCTCCATGGTGGACCAATAGTAGACTTGCTTGAGAATCTTCTAGGTTAACATCACACCATTCATTGCACCCTACATTCTCCGTCGTGGATAGCCTCCATAAAGCGCTTCGATTCCTCTTCCTCCTCACACAGTTTATGCATTCCCATATGACTCTTTTATACAGCTTACCCCTGCAGATGATAAATTGAGCGTCCATACACCGTATTCCCCATTTGTCCTTGGCATTTGCCCCTGGTGGATACGCCTCCTTTTCTAGAAAGTTCCAAATATTGTAATACCAGGGGTTTTTGTCTTGTACTTCATTTATCACGACAATAGTTTCATAAGCCGGAGTATATTTTTGTTCGATGATAATCGGATGTATTTGGACTCCATGTGGGATGTCTACTATAGAAGATAGAGTTGCTAAAGCATCAGCGAACCTACTGTTCTCTCTTAGTAGATGTGTAAATGTCAACTTTTCAAACCGCTGAATCAGAATATCTAAGGCCTGATGATAAACCTTTATCTTCTCTTCTTTGACTTTCCAGTCTCTGTTTACTTGAGAAACAACCAA
Organism: Camellia lanceoleosa; assembly: GCA_025200525.1. Classification (NCBI taxonomy): domain Eukaryota; kingdom Viridiplantae; phylum Streptophyta; class Magnoliopsida; order Ericales; family Theaceae; genus Camellia; species Camellia lanceoleosa. Next base: position 92,461 of record JANUSC010000294.1, on the reverse strand, counting down.
GTTTGAGTCCCCAATGACATCCAACCTTATTGCTCCTAGTTCTAGGGCAGCTTCTAAACCAGCAATACACGCTTCATATTCTACTTCATTGTTAGATACCTTGAACCGGAGTTTGAAGGCTAAGGGTATATAGGAATTGTCGGGTGCTATCAGCAACACACCTATCCCATAACCGTACTGATTGGACGCTCCGTTAAAGTACATCGTCCAAGTTTCCTTTTTTAACTTGCAGAATGTCTGCATCTGGGAACAAGTATTCCACTACCTCATCTCCCTCTACTGGGTGGTTTGCCAGGAACTCCACTATAGCTCTTCCCTTGACCGACTTGCGGGTGACATATTTGAGATCAAATTCGGAGAGAAGAAGCAACCAACGAGCCAGCCTACCCGTAAGCACTGGTTTCTTAAAGAAATATTTGATGGAATCTAATCTTGAAACCAGGATTACAAAGTGAGCTAACAAGTAGTGCCTCAACTTCCTGGTAGCCCATACCAAGGCTAGGCAAGCTTTCTCTAAAAAAGTGTATCGAGTCTCATAGTCTAATATTTTCTTGCTCAAGTAGTAGATGACTTTTTCCACCCTATCTTCAGATTCCTGAGTGAGCATGCATTCCATGATTGTGTCTGTTACTGATAAGTACAAAATCAGAGGTTTCCCTGACTCCGGTGGGGACAACACAAGCAGATTCTGGAGGAACTACTTAACCTGTTCAAAGGCAAACTGACATTGACCATCCCATCAGAATTTCTTCCATTTCTTCAGGAGACCAAATAGTGGTTCACAAGTTAAGGTTAATTTGGAAATAAACCATCTTATGAATTGCACTTTACCCAGAAAGCCACGCACCTCCTTTTCAGTCCTTAGTGGTGGCATTTCTAAGATGGCCTTGATTTTGGAAGGATCTACTACAATTCCCCTTTGTGTAATCAAAAAGCCTAGCATTTTTCTTGCCGTTACCCCGAAGGTGCACTTCTGCGGGTTTAACCTCAATCTGTATTTCCTAATCTGTTAAAAGAATTTCTTCAGTGCAGTGTAGTGGCCCTCTCGTTCTTTAGGCTTGATAATCATGTCGTCCACATACACCTCAACCTCTTTGTGGATCATGTCATGTAGAATGGCGGTTGCAGCCCTCTAATAGGTAGTTCCAGCATTTTCCATACCAAACGGCATAACCCGGTAGCAGTAGGTACCCCACGTCATAATAAATGCAGTCTTCTTTCTGTCCTCGGGTGCTATCAAAATCTGGTTATACCCAAAAAACCTATCAATAAATGATAGCAATGCGTGGCCCGCAGTGAAATCCACTAACTCATCAATATGCGGCAGAGGAAATCATTCTTGATTTGGCTTTGTTTAAGTCCCGGAAGTCTACACACACCCGGATTCTACTATCCTTCTTTGGCACTGGGACGATGTTGGCCAACCAAGTCGGATACTCAGATACTAACAAGAAACCTGCCTTGATCTACTTGGTGACCTCTTCCTTGATTTTTAGCGCCCAATCCGGACGAATTCTATGCAACTTCTACTTGACTAGTCTAGCCTCAGGGTCAAGAAGGATCCAATGCTGTACAATCTTAAGATCGATTCCAGGCATGTCTTCACAGGACCACGTGAAAACATCTTTGAAATCTTTTAATAAAATGATTAAATGCTCGCGCTCCTCTGAAGACAACGTGGACCTGATCTGGACCAATGGCAGATCCTTCTCAGTATCCATATTAATGGTAATGATTTCATTAGCACAGGGTTTAGCAAACCTCTCATCCTCTTGATTAATCAAGTTTTTCAAAGCTAGAGGAATTTCTTCCCCTTTGTTTTCATTAAAATTTTGAAAATCCTGGTCAATACAATAAACCAACGGCACAGAAAAGTACACAGAATCGGCAAAGTTTTCATTCAAAAGGTCCAGATCTTGATTCTGAGACTCAAAAGAAAAATGAATGAAGACCTAGACAGGACTTTGGTAACTGGTTACCATCTCCAGAAATACCAGACCCAGACTCAGAAGAACTTGAACTTGATCCTGACCCCACAGACTCAGTGGAATCAGATTCTAGCTCATCACTTGATTCAGAACTGGACAGATAGCCTTTCTCTAATTGCCAGTTAAGAGATGGCGCCCTTGATACATCCAAAATGCCACTGTTGAGTTCACACCCGGTTCTTCCCTGATCATAGAGACAATAAAGTTATTCCCTAAGTTCTCCAGGTCGGCTGCAAGATCTATCAAGAGACTAGCCAGTGCTACCCCTACTCCAGGTTCGCTATTATCTGAGTCATGTTCCGTGCTTTGTTCAGCTTTGATGCCTAGTTCAGTCATTTCTTTATCATTATTGTCCTGCAGCTGATGGTCAAAGAAGATCTCGAACCTGGGGACACGTTGCTTCGAGGAATTTACCCAAGGCTCGAAAAATCCACAAAAAGGGAAATCTGCTCATTCCTGAACAAAACGGCCATTCAGTGTTCCCTGGATTGGCCTATGGCTGAGTTCATAATGTTTCCCGGTTTGCTTGGCCTTGGCTCTGCCTCTCATCTTTTTCCCCTTTCTAATCCAGTCCTTTTTTTATGGGCACATAGCCCAGTCTAAAGGCATGTGGGTTATGTGGAACATCTGTCAGTGCTGCAACACCTTTCCGACCACTTCTTCTGAGCCCTATTCCTGGAACGTGTTGTAGTTTGTTCATGAAATAGATGAACTAGGCGCTGATGTACATGCCTTCGTCTGCGACCAGGATGGTTTGGACTACCCGGGCTTCAGCCAGAGTGAATCCCGGGAGGAATACATCCTCCTCGCCATGGCTGATCTCTAGTACTGGCGTAGTCACCTTTGGCAGTGGATGGATGGATAAATTCCCAAAAATAATTGCCACTCCTTCCCCATGAGGGTACTTCAACATCTAATGGAGAGTAGAAGAGACAACCTTCACATGGTGTAACTAGGGCCTCCCTAACAGCAAATTGAAGGTAGTCGACACATCCAAGACATGAAACACAACCTCTTGCTCAGCTGGGCCCACCTAGGCTCTCACTTGCACTATACCCATGACCTCTCTACTCGTGTTATCATACACCTGTATTACTTGGGCCGTGGGAGCAAAGTCCACTGGTTTGAGACCAATTGCATAGGCGGTACGGGAAGGACAGACATTAATGGCCAAACCAATATCTACCAACACCACCGACACCTATTTCTCCCTACATTCCACAAATATGTACAACGGTTCATTGTGAGCCAAGCCCTTCGGTGGCAGCTCTTTGTCAGAGAAAGTAAGCATTAGCCTGGCACCACTTGGAAAAACCAAACCCATAAGCTGCTTGGGCGTGGTGTCAATGGACAGTTTAGCCTTGTCCATTACCGACAGCACTACCTGCTGGTGTACTTGTCAGGCCATGAGAAGACCCCAGATGGAGATGTCAGATTGAATTTTATTGAGCTATTTTAGTACTGCCTCTTTTTCTAGTTGTTTCTCCTTCTGTTTCTCAGCTTCTTTGTCCTTTCCAAACGCCTCCGCTTGATCTAGCTACGGCAGCTTAAAATACCGCCCACTTCTTGTCAGATGATCTATTTCTTCGACATACCATGTATTGTCCATAATGCAATCGCCCCAGTCTTCGTCAGTATCGGCCAGATGCAAATCATTATCGTCCCACCATTCGCCCTCAACGGCCGACAAACAGTTGTCCGGCTCTGCTTGTATCACCTTCACATCATAGGTGTCCCCTGCAGGGTGTTGTGAATTTATGGTTTCTCGACTGTCTTCAATTCTTTCTCGTTCAAACTGCCTCAGTGCAACTTCTTGTTCAGTATCTACGGTGTTTACAACGCCCATTTCCTAGGCTAGGTTTTCTGTACCAATGCTCTCCGGTAGCTTTCCTTCTCATCAGTCCTTTCGGTTATTGTTGTTATCTCTGTTTTTTTTTCCTTCTTGTCTCATTCTAGTTTCTTCTTCTTCGTCTGGCTTATCACTCAGCCATCCAGCATTGTCAGTTGATCCATTCAAGTCGAACCACCCGATCTTTATGTCTCCCTGATCCTGCTCATTAAAGAACTACATGTTGTCCAAATCCTTTTCGAGATCTACCAAATCGTCCAACCCTTGACACGGGCCGTCTTCCCTAACCACATTGATGTCTACCGAGGTTGGCAGCACTAATTCAGGTTTGATTTGACTAGTTGACACAATGTAGCAACTTGGATCATACACCCTATCAGATAAGTCCTTAGGGCACTCTGGCAACAGACTAGTACCTTTCTCTAAGATCGACTCCCCTTTCATTGTAAGTCTCATCACCACAGGCTTGGGTTGAAGGTTGGATGTGTGCATCATGCACAGATCTGTGCCTTCCAGAATGAATAACGTCGATTTTGGTAAGTGGGAGGAAGTAATATATACGTTGGGTCGTAAGAGGTGGTCAGTGCATGGATTAGGTTGAGATTTCAAGGTGAGGGGACTTGATTATGAGCTGGGAGTGGATTTGTGGTTAGATTTGGTTTCTAAGGTGGAGAGTTCACTTTGTTGTTAATGAGATCCTAAATCTCATGATGCAATCGAAAGCACTGGTCGATATCATGACCATGTTGTTGGTGAAACGTACAGTATTTTCGGGGTTGTGTTTAGGTAGAAGAGGATCGGGCAGTGGGCGTGGTTCTAAAGGTTTGAGGTGCTCTTTCTTCACTAGCACCTTCATGGCTTGAGAGAGAGTCATGTACAGTTGGTTGAAAATCCTCTGCGATCGGGTAGGGTTGGACGGTGTTTATAAGCTTGTGTTAGCGAAGGGGTTGGCAATCTTGGTTGTGGTGATAACACTTACATCTGACAGCCTCGCAGCTATGCTACCATTGGCAACATTGGAACTGCGAACAAGCGGCCTTTTTGTCAGCTCCTTCTCATCTGTAATAAGCCCCTACTTCATGGCGTCCTCAATTTGCACTCCCATTTCATGGAGTTCTGTAAATGTGAACAGAGGTAAGACAATCATCTTTTGCAACAACTTACCGTGTAGATTTTGGACAACCATCCTAATCTGATCCTTCTTGGAAGGCCGTGTGGTCATCATCAAGGCTTTAGCTCTCCATCTTGTCACAAATTCAAAGAAACCCTCCTTCGGCTCTTGGCGTATTGCCTTGAGATCACAAGTTGTAACCTCAATCTGTGATTGTAGGAATGCTGAGCAATAAAAGCCCGGCCATCTCTTCCCAATTTTGTTTGACAGAATCTTCCAAACCACTATTCCCAACATGGTGCAACCTAAGAGAGACAACTTTTGCAGTCTAGTCAAACCCATCAGCCGCAAGATATCCGAAAACAAACGCAAGTGGACCATTGGATCCCTAGAGCCATCAAATCGATCGATGTGCGGCATTTTAAACCAATCTGGCAAGGTAACTGCAGAATCGGTATACCCGTCCTCTATATTCAGGATGGAGTTAACCCCTTGTGCTCTCTTGAATAAGTTTTCCAGTTTATAGGCCTTGAGTATAGTTAGGTCAACCTTGAACTCGAATGGAGCCTCAGTCTGATAAACAGGGGTTTTGGAGGCTTGTGCTAGGATTGGCTCTGCTGGATTGCCCTGGTTTTCTTGAACATTGGCAGTATGAGTGATGGCTCCGAGTGCTAGGATACCCGTGGTAGGTGCATGAGATCTGAGAGGTCCTGGCCGGTTTGTAGTTCTTTGTTATTATAGCCCACTTATAACTTCGGCCTAACATGCTGTGACCTCAGCCTGACGGGCTACATCTTGTTGTAGGGTTTCAACTGTCTACTACAGATGGTGTATTAGTTCTTCCACACTGACTGGGGGATACTGTGCCATTGGAATAGGTGATTGATCTTGTGCTACGCTAGAAGTAGAAGATTGTTCCCGAACCTGACTGGACACAGGTGAGTTGAGGAGTGACTACTTTAAAAACTAAACTGGTGAATTCTGCCTGATTCTCCTCCGTCTTGTAACTAGTGGGAGTGAGGTAAACATGGGCTGTCCCCGAACAAGATCCCCGGCTTTACAAAGTCTTCTGACTTAGGTCCAAAGTACTTGTGGGATATCTGAACTTTCTAAAGCTATGGTTTTAAACTACCTAGAAAAAAGAAATAAAGCAAAAGAGCAATAATCAAAAACCGCACAACACCTCAGCTAAGATGTTATCAACACAGACATGATCAAAGCTGTAAGACTTCACTCCACATTGAATTTTGCCCCCCAAATCAAATACCAAATTTGCAACTACTATGCACATTCCTGTACAGTTTCACTATAAAGAACATACTAGTTAAGGGAGAGCAAAAACACCCTTATGGTGGGGTAGGGTTACCCTGTCCTAGTTTCATCAAAAACTAGGGTTTCACTATTTCATACAAGCGGTTTCATGCAATCCTATATTTTGGGTGAGCATCCTGTCCTAGTTTGGAACAATCACTATGGCTTTACTATATGCAGCTAGGCCAAATGGTCAAAAGGGGTACCTCAGCAAGACTACCTAATATACCTCTCACACCTAACACCGAGAAGTGAAAGGAGGATCAAACAGTACAGTAGTAGTCCATATCCAAGGGTTGTGTTCCCATCATGGCAGAGCCCACGATCGATCAGCCTTTTGGCAAGCTTTTGGGCAAGCCTCCGACAAACCGTCCAGGAATAGCAAATGGCAAACACAGTGACTTAAGCGCACAATGCAAATGCAATGCAAAGAACATATAAGTGTAGATAAAATTTCACATCATGAATTTTAAGTCAAGTTCTCTAATTTCCCTAGCAGAGTCGCTAGAAACTGTAGCTCGACTTTTTGTGCTCCTTTCAGATACGACTAGCCCTACAGTTTAGACTCTCACGGTTCTGAATTTAATCTTACAAGTGCAATGTGAAATAGATAAACACCAAAGAGTCCAAATTCGGCAAATCTTTTGGAAAATTGTTTTTTAATCAAAATGCCAAAAATGGATTGCTTTGCCAGATATAGAGTCGCCACCTAAATATTTTTGGAAAATTTAGAAAACCCATGACTCGTGCCAAAGGCCACGTGTCTGTCATCACTAAGATTGTCTCAACTCGAGAACTTAGGTACTTGAGGGGAAGGTCATGAATTGAGCACCCCACTCATCCAATCAAAGATCGGCCTCTACAAATCATGATGTGAATCTTATTTACATTATATGCTCTTGTTCTGGTTATTGGGCTAGCATTACTATGTGATGCGCACACAAGTATAGACTAATTTGCAAAAAAATTGGAATACTTTGATTTCATGTATGTTTTTGAAAATTGTTTCGAATATGTACCACTTGAAAAAGTGATCTCATGTATACATTACTCAAATTATTCCAATTCAAGCAATTAGCCTTCATCCACAGGCATTCAAGCAATTTTATCAATTAAGCACTTAGCCTCATTGTATTAAGCTTATCATGGCAACAATCACACGCATGCGATATGCTAAAGAAAATAAAATGCTCATCTAGTACTCCAAGGCAAGCCAAAAGAAACAAAAGAGTTAGAAAACATGCATGCTCCTAGCTAATACAACACGACTAATGCAACACATGCAATGGTGCAACTAATAGGCTCGGCTACTAATTATGTCATGTGAGTCAATTTTAACGGCATGCGGTTTAAACATGTATTCAACAAAGTATTTAAACTACAATACTTTGTTTAGAATGATGAATCGGGCCTTGATGCATGCAAGACAAGTGGATTTAAACATGGGTTATACTAAAAGAAACATGATGTTCTAAACTACCCATCGTAAGCAAGTAAATAAAAGGGAGAAAAAGTGGGGTTCGAAGACATACACATTATTACAACCTTGGCCCTCGCACAAGAGGGTCCAAATGAATGGACTAACTAAGCTAATTACTTAATTAATTAACTATTACAAACTGAATTAAACAAACTAACTATGCTAGCTAATTATTACAACACTACGATTAATTAACTATTCTAGCTAATTATTACAAATTGGAACTAACTAATTAATTACACTAATTAATTAATTACAAATTGACAATACGAATACAACCAAAGAAATAACTAAGCTAAGTAATTAACTACTCTAACTAATCAGTTCCAGGAAGTGAGGAATGCTTATGCATGCACGTGGATTTCCACCCAAAAAAGCCCACTGTTTTGCTGCTAGAATACTTCTGTTGCACAGTTGAAAATTTGCACTATTTTTCACCTTAACTTCTGCTCTGTTCTGCTCTGTTAGAAAAAGGACACTGCCTACCTTGAAAAAGGACACTACCTACCTAGAAGTAGTGGCCGGCAGGCCACTAATAGTGGGTTGCCGTCAAGAAAAAGTGGTGGCCTGCCAGCCACTGATGTTGGTTCTTTCCTGCAGCAACAAAGGACAAATAGAGCACAAACCAGAGTATTCTTAAGGGATGTTTGTCCACCCTGCCTCTCCTTATCAGTAAACAGGTTAAATGAGGGGTAGGTTTGGTTTGCAGGCCATCAATCGACACAATTTCATTGCATGACGACTTATGAACCAAGTGGCACAATTTCAATAAATGCATAACAAAAGACCAACAAAACCTCCTCCCTATCATGGATTGATCAAGGGAAGGGGTTGACATTGATTCTTGAACCGTTTACATCACTAACAAGTATGAAATGACTCAAGACTCAATGAGTTCAATTAACGCCTGATTGAACCCCAAATTACTTTATTATCTTGCATCACTTTTAGTCCCAATTTTATTACTTCATTCCAATTACCATCAATTCCTTAATTCATTAAGTCCAAAAATGAGCTTTAAGTCCTCTAATGAAAAGGAACACCAAACAAATAGTTGTTTTAGGCATGAGAGAGACACCATGCCGATGGTAATGAACCCCTAAAGGGATTAAACCATTAAGCATAATACTTCTATCTCAAGCTTTAAACAAGCAACTAGTTTGAAACAACTTTCAAAGCAAAGAAAAAGCCAAGAAATGAAGGACGTTGCAGAGGTAATTAGAGATGAATATAAGTATGGAAAGTAAGAAATAAACATTATCAACTCAAATAGGGTGGCGGCTAAGGCCTAAACCACCAAGCTTATGAGGACCGTTACACTACAAGCATACTATAAAAGAATGAATGAAGCTAACTCATAAAAACAGTCCTAAAATAGTCCAAAAAAGTGTTGGAATTAAGGCAAAAACAACTAAAACAATTAGCTAAAACATTGAGGTATTAAAACTAGCACACAAGCACAATGAGGGAAGGCAACCCCTCCGCTTTTAGGACTTTAAAATATGATTTTTACCTTTGAAAAACCTCTGAAAATTAGTACTAAAAAGCTCAAAATAAGGTGATGAGAAGGTGGGAAACACAAGGGTAAAGGCTTTGGAAGCAAGGTTCAAAGAAAGGTTATCAACCTCTCTACCTTTACTGGCTTTAAACTATAAGTTTCAACCCAAAAACATAGGTAATAAATAGCTCAATAACAGTGGGAAAATATGAGAAAAAGATAGTACAAAGATGGTACAAAAAGCACTAAAAGGTATACCTCTTGAAGAGGAATGAACCCTTGAGTGAATGTCACGACCCAAACCCGCTCCTATAGGTTTAGCATCGTAACCGGCCAGTAATCCTGGGATTACCGAAGGCCTCTGAGACAGATTAACATAATATTAGGGACTAGCGGAAGCAAATAATAATATACAACATCCATTGAGCTGTGCAGACTTACATGAGACAGGAAAATTTTAAACTTTTTATATACATATATACACATTATCTTTAAGTCATCATATATAAACAGATTAGATAAAAAGGGACTTAACCCTATTTACAAAATACACAAGACTTGTTTAACCAAACAAGAAAGCAAAACTTAAACTTTAAATCGCATAGCCATAATCACTTGACACATTTGGAACCTTCACGGGCGGCACATAGGTTGGCTGACAAAAACAGATTCTAGGCAGATGCCTCTAAGCCTGGTCACACGCCCGATCACCTACATACATAAATAATACAATGAGCTAGAGCCCAGTGAATAATAATAAAGTAAAGGGTTTTAATGAATGAGTCCGTACAAATTCAGAATTCATAATTCAATTTCGTATCAAATTCATAATTTGTCCAGATCATATACAGAAATCATAAGGTATGCTTAAGTTTACGTGATACATCCATTAGCATTAACAGAGTAGATCTGAGCAGTCTTGGACACGTGAGGGTCACGAACGACCAGTTCCATAAAGGAACCTCTGGATCCAAATGAGAATAGAAGTGAGCCCCATGGCGGGGCCTCCGGTCTGAGTAACGAGTGCGAGCGGATATAAGTTCCATAAAGGAACCTCCGATACCGGGTAACAGCTAATAAATATCACATGATGCTAAGGATGTCACGAATACATATCAGAAATTGAACAATCATTCATTGTACAGAACATATCATTTCAGAAAACAGATATCATTTTATCACACAGAAAATAAATACAGTTGAACATAACTTTACTAAGTTATTACTCACAGATTACCGCAGAAACAAATCAAACGGACTGAACATATCAGATAAATTAGGCAGACAATGGCGCGTGACCTACACAAGCACATAACATATACACATTGAAATACAATATTACTCCCTTGATTAAACTTGACTTTCCTAGTCTTTTCCCGTCTAAACAGTCCGAAGTTCTACTATGCTTATTCTTTCTCATTCAAATAAACTGGGTTCTTATTTCACATATTCTTCCATTACTAAGCCCTTCTTTTCCAAATAGATTGATCTTTTACTTGGCTTCTTAAACAATTACCACTAGGTCAATGATTCGTTTTTCAACTAACTAATCTATGTTGATTGGTAGCTTATTAATCTTTATTAAGTCATAAATCATGTCTAGAATGCCTTGGAAAGAGATGAGAATAAAAATGTGAACTAAATGCAATTTTCCAAAATATGCTGAAAATGGGTCTCCACTCGAGCGCCACTTTGGTCACTCAAGCGAACTGTAAAATTTGAAAAACTACTGGGAGCTCGATTTTCACGCTCAAGCGAGACTTTCCCCACTCGAGCGGACAACGTAAATTCTGAAATTCCAAAATTGCAACTGAAGTTCAAATTTGGTATTCAAAGCCTCAAAACATGTACTTTTGGTGCACAAAAATGGAGAACCATTGTATAATTTAGTAAACACTTTCAATTAGAAATCATTCATTCAAAATCATGCTCCAATTGTCCAAATTTAGTTTTAATTTATTTCCTCCATATCAAACCCGATTTCAAACCCATAATTTTTAAAACATAAATTGATCTTCCAAAACTCTTACAAATTCATGGTGCATGAACAATTGAACTTAATTTCATGTTAGGATAACTAAATTCAAACCCAAAATAATTAATTTCTAATGTAACTTCATAAACTTGATCTTGACTCCAATTCATCATTTTCTTATCAATTTCCTTCTAATCCCATAAAATTGATTTCTAACTCTTTTCTATCTCCTTAAATTATGAAATTGAAATTATAAAACTCTTAGAAAAGTATTTGTATGTGTGAAATTATAATCAAAATCAAACTATCTACATCAAAATCCCTTTAATTCAAAATTAAGCTCAAAATGTTCATGAATTTATAATTTACCACAACTTGTTCTTCTTATATCCAAACATGAAATTAATTCTTCAAATCTCTTAAAATTTCATTGATGCATGTAAAGATGAAGTCCAAATTCATGAGGAATAATAAAATTTAAACTTACTTGATAAATTTTCCCAAACCCATTTCCTTAATCTCAAGCTTGACTCAATTTATTTTAACCTCAATTTAATCCATAGTCATAGATGTTCCAAAATATGTTTAATTTGAGTTAAACTCTTAGATTACATTACATGCATGGGTTAATAATTAAGGTCAAAACCCATATTTATTCTTTAATTCTTCCAAATTACATGCATGTAGAAATAAGGCCCAATTCATGCAAGATTACAAAAATTAAATGCAAGATAACTAATTTCCATAATCATGAACTTACTTTAATTTTGTTGGTAATTTGTTTCTAATTATATGAAGTTGAAGTATCAAACCTTTGGAAAAGAATGGTGTATGCGAAATTAGAGCTCAAATTCATCAAAGATAATCAAAATTATTCTCAAAGGATGAATTTCTAAATCAATTTCATTCCTCATAAACTTAATTCCATTTATTTATTCTTCTCTCTAGTTTCCTTCTCTTTTCATGGAATTAATCCCATGCACTTCTTGATTTTAGTTGCTAGAAAATGAATCTAAAAAAAAAAAAAAACAATCAAGCTTGAAATCCTTACCCTTTTTCTTTAATGGTTGAATGTCTTGAGTCTTCTCTTTGTCACTTTTTACTTTCTTCTTTATTCCCAATTTCTTCCTTAACTCTAGCACCAGCACACAAAACAGTGGCTTCCTCTCTCTCTCTCTCTCTCTCTCTCTCTCTCTCTCTTGGCTCTTTCTCCCTCTCTTGAACTCATATTCTCTTCACTCCCTTTCTTAGCCAAGGCAAAACAAATGGTTGACTACTTAAATATTTATTGCCTGAAGGAATATCACCACATTACACACACATGTTCACTCCATGACCTTGCACAAGCACACGTGCACAGCCCTTAAACCTCCAGCACATCACTCATACACACACTTAGACTTCTTTGCACACCCACACCCATATACACCCTCCAAATTAGACTATTCAATTTATGACTAAACTTAACTTAATTAAACTCCCAAATGGGTCCGTAATTAAAATTAAATTGATTCAACTTTTAGTTTTACTTCCTTAAGCCATTTGGACCCTTAATTTCTAATTTCGAAATAACTCTTTAATAGAATCATATATGAATCAAATCCCACAATTCTCATAAATCCCAAATTAAATTATAATACTCGGCAATTAAATTCCAAATCTCCTTAATTAATCAAGTATTAATCATTATACGTGATGGGGTCGTTACAATGAAAAACCACCAATTTCACACTCTCAAGTGCCTCAAGAGCTAAAATTCAAGCCCAAATCACCTCAGCAAGGAACTCTCTAGGTTTGGTTTACAGTGTTTGAGCAAAGGCTATGTAAGTTACAAGAGAGAGAGAGAATTGTAGAGAGAGAGAATTTTGCTCTTCCAAAATATTTTCTCACTCCTCAATTTTTCCAACCTTGAAACCAAAAGGGGAGGTCATCTATATATAGAAAACCATGTGCCTATCTCGAAAATATCTGTATATATACAGCTAGAATGGTGCATGCACATGGAGGGACAGTTGGCAGAAAATATCTAATTTTTTGCACTAGTCGCCGGCAGGCCACTAATTGTGGGTGGTCGGCCACCAATAGTGGCCGGTAGGCCACACTAGTGGATGGCAAGTCACTAGAGGCATAGGCCTGAAAAACCACTATTTTGGTCTAAGACAAGGCACAAGGTTTGAAGGTTCAAAACTGAGGTTTCTTGCTGAGGAAGTCAAGCATTCGACGAGCATACACATTCATCATTAAGCGATCAATCAGTGGTGCCCAAGTTTTAAGGGCAGTCAAAAATGAAGTGTTTACACCTAACCTTGTTCCAAAATAGAATTTCAACAAGGTAGACTAATGTAGGCATTTTGGTTCATCCTCAGTTGACTAACTATTTTTGGAGAGCCTTCAAGGCTAGACAATCAATTTTTAGAGCGGAGTGTTGTTAGAGTATACACTATACAAAATGATTAGGCAAAATATACAATGTATTTTTTAATATATTTTTATTAGACATAATGCCTATAAGTATTGGAGTTGTGCTTATATTGTGCCTATTATTTTACCTGATCAAATCATAATTTCAATGTTTTAACATGCTAACTCCCTCCCCCCTCCCCCTCCAAAAAAAAAAAAATAAATAAAATAAAATTTGCCAGAGAAGGTGTTTTGAAAGTTGGTTAAAAGCTTATTTGTTTTGGCCTTTTTGTCTTTTTGTGGATAAAAAATTTAAGAGGTGATATTACTCAAAAAAATTAAAAGTCAGATTGACTTTTAACCAACTTTTCAAATGAGACAATAGGCAAACTAGCTATGTTTGGATAGCCAAGAGAGACTAGGTAAATGGTAAATGATTTCCCTCATTAAAAATGTCTACGTATAAAGAGTTTTGTTAAAACACATATTAACTAAAATAATTAGATAAAATAAATAATGTACTTTTGTAATAGGCAAAATGCCTTATGACAATTTTTTTTAACTTTTTTTTTTAGAGGGGATGCCTTGTATTTTCTTTAAGTCTTATAATTTTAAAGATAACCTTAAAGTAGGGTGATTACAAACATGATTCAAGCTGTTGAATGGATTCATGGATTGATTGGGGCAATCTTAAAATAGCAGGAATACAAAATGCATCACCAAATGGCTCATAGAAAATACAATGATGTTATATTCTCTAATTTATTATTCTTAAATGACCCTCAATAATGTGACATTAAGGTTAGATCTCAATGTTTGACAAATTAAAATTTGACACTTGTCAAACACATTATTAGGAGTGATTGTTAAGGGTGATAAATTAGGTAATTCAAATATTTTTCTAGAAAATATAGTGAAAGATTTGGAATTATATACAATTATGAAGGGTTGACGTGAAAAATAAATTTCAACCTACCCTTCCATTACACTTTCTATGATCCATCAGTCGATTTAATGTTATTGTGAACTAACAATAGGTACTAATAGTTAGACATAATTCTTATCAATTCCTATTGAAAATAAGTACTAGTAAAATAAATAAGCTAAAATAATTTTTGTAACGATTTTTTGCATATCACTAAAATTAACAAGGGTGAATTACACTACTTGACCCCTATAGTTTGGGACTCGTGTCACTTTGATTCTTGACTTTTCAATTATGGTATATTTGACCCTGAATTTTTGATGAAATATAGAATCAAGATTGAATTGATATTCTTTGAATGAGTTTTATAGAGTACATTGTATATATAGAACAGTTGGGGATCAGTTATAACAAACTCCTAATAATATCCTAACCAACTCCTAAGCTAATGAATCAGAACTAATCGATCCGATGTGGTCAGATTGCACTAATCGAATTGGAGCTAAGCGCACTCTTGGCGTCTGAAATGAAGGCTTAGCTACTATTGCTACTAAGCTGAGCTAAGATGATGTATTCTCAACATGCCCCTGCAAGCTGATGGGGTGGTGGAACTCCATAAGCTTGGATTTAAGGTACAAGAATCTGGCCACAGATAATGGTTTGGTGAAGATATCAGCCAACTGATCTTGAGTAGGAATATAACGTAAACTGAGTTGTTTAGCAAGGACCCGATCTCAGACAAAATGACAACCCACCTCGATATGCTTGGACCGAGAATGGAAAACTGGATTAGTGGCAAGAGCAATAGAAGAGACATTATCACACCATAAGATTGGAACAGTTGGGGAGGAAATAACCAAGTCCTGAAGCAGCATTTGAATCCAAGCTAATTCTGCAACAGCATGAGCCAGTGCTCGATATTCTGCCTCAGTAGAGGAGCGTGACACAGTAACCTGTTTTTTAGCAAACCAAGAGATAAGGTTGGAACCAAAAAGATGCAATACCCATAGGTGAACTTTCGATCAAGTACATCCCCTGCCCAGTTTGAATCTGAAAAGGCATGAAGATCAAAGGTACTAGGCTGATATGTCAAACCATGAGCAATGGTGCCCTAAACATACCGTAGTAATCTTTTAACAGCGGAAAAATGCCCAAAAGTGGGAGCATGCATGTGTTGACATGACTGATTGACCGCCAAAGAAAGATCAGGCTGAGTAATGGTAAGATATTGCAAACCTCCTGCAATACGGTGATATAAAGAAGGATTGTCAAAGGGTAAAGCATTAGAAGAAAGAGAAGGTTTGACGGCAATAGGAGAAGAGCACGGCTTTCAATCAGCCATGCTAGCTTTGTGCAAAAGATCTTGCGCATATTTCTGTTGAGAAATGAAGTAGCCAGAGCCACCAATGGACTGGACTGAAATGCCAAGAAAATAAGCAATATTCCCTAATTCCTTCATAGAGAATGCTTGATGCATTTGGGAAATAAGAGATTGAATATGAGAAGCATTGTTACCTGTAAGGAGAATGTCATCAACATAGATCAAGAGGACAGTAAATGAAGTGGCAGTGTGCTGAATGAAGAGAGAGGTATCACACTTGCTATTGCAAAATCCTTGGGAGAGAAGAAATGCGAAGAAGGTGGAATACCAAGCATGGGGGCCCTGTTTTAATCCATGCAATTCTTTGTGCAATTTACACACTTGCAAGGAGGAAGAAGACTGCTCAAAACCAGGGGGCTGTAACATATACACCTCTTCCTCAAGAGTTCCATGAAGAAATACATTCGAAATATCCAGCTGACGAATTGGCCACTGGTGATGAAGAGCAGGGCACAACAAAATGCGAATTGTGGGTTTCTTGGCAACCGGACTAAAGGTCTCTTGAAAATCAATACCTTCCTGTTGAAGGTAGCCCTTAGCAACAAGACAGACCTTGTAGCTGGCAATAGTCCCATCAGAATTCCTTTTTATTTTAAAGACCCACTTACATCCAATAGCTGTCTTGTGAGGAGGCAAAGTAACAAGGGACCAGGTCTATTGCTGCTGTAATGCAGAATATTCCTCAGACATAGCTTTCGTCCAAAGAGGAGACAAAAGAGCTTCCTTATGAGTAGGAGGCTCAGAATCAGAATAAAGAGAAGAAGAAGTTTTCTGAGCAGACAAACAAGTAGAAACGATTTTAGACCTGGTGAGCATAGGATGTGTGTTTTGAGGAGGCCTAGAAAGAGGAAGCTGAATAGAGATGGACTGAATAGGAATAGAGTGAAACAAGGAAGGAATAGAAGGAGATGAGGAAGGGACCATTGGAGAAGAAGGAGTACTAACAACTGGAGAAGAAGAAGAACAATAAGTAGGGACCACAGAAGAACTAGGAGTAACTACAGAGGAAGGCAAACCAGAAGACCAGAAAAATGTATGAAGCTAAGGTAAAGAAAGATATGAAGAAGGAGAAGAAGAAGAAGAAGAAAGAGAAGCATAAGGAAAAATAGACTCATTAAACATAACATGACGAGAAAAATAAACCTTTCCTGTAAGAGGATCAAGACAACTATAGCCTTTAGCAAAGGGATGATGACCAAGAAATACACAAGAGATTGATTTAGGCTGAAGTTTATGAGAAACATATGGCTTGAGCCAAGGAAAACATTGGGAACCAAAAACTCTTAACTGAGAATAATCTGGTACGGAATGAAATAGCAGTTCAAAAGGAGATTGATTACTCAGTTTAGAAGAAGGTAACCTATTAATAAGAAAAGTAGCAACAACCACAGCATCAAACCAGAATTTCAAAGGCATGGTAGCATGATGGAGAAGAGCAATAGCTGTATCAATAATGTGTCTATGTTTCCTTTCAACCACACCATTTTGGGGAGGTGTGTAGGGACAAGAATGTTGATGAATAATACCTTGAGTAGAAAGAAACTGTTTCATTTTATTATTAAAATACTCAGTACCTCCATCAGTGCGTAAAACTTGTAGTGATGTGTGAAATTGGTTCTCTATATAGGCCTTAAATTCCACAAATTTAGCATAAACTTCACTTTTATAAGCCAAGGGATACAGCCATGTAAATCTAGTAAAATCATCTACAAGTAGAACATAGTATTCATAACCAGAACTAGAAGTATATGGACCCCATACATCACTATGAACAAGCGACAGTGGTTGATGAGTAGTAGAATTTGACAATTGAAAAGGCAGCCTGTGGCTCTTGGCAACACAGCAATCAAGACATGATAGTGAACTGTACTTATTAGTAATACAATGTAAAAGACTATGTAAACTTTGAAACTTCAAGGGAGAAGGATGACCTAGTCTATTATGCCAAGTACTCTCACTAACAGGTGGAGAGGACTGGTTGAAATGCAATGAATGCTGTGAAGGAGAAAAAGACTGATGAATAGGAGATGACAAGAAATGGTAAAGACCATTGATGTTAGAGCCTCTGTGAAGCACTTTCTTTGAAAGCTTGTCCTGAATCACAAAATAAGCATCATCAAAGGTGATAAAGTAGTTGTTATCCTTTGCTAATTTCTGAACATAAACAAGATTAGAAGAAATAAAAGAGGCATGTAAAACATGATTAAGTTTGAAAGGATGATGAGGTGTAGGTAAAAGGCCTTTACCAGTGTGCTAAATAGGGATAGAGTTACCATTGCCAATTGTGATGTGATCTGTTCCTTCATAAGGCTGGTAAGAAGTCAAATTGTTCATGTCATTTGTGATGTGATCTGTTGCTGCAGAGTTAAGATACCAAGGAACTTGAGAAGATGCAACAGAGGAACCAGAAAATGCAACAAAAGCTCTAGAATGTGAAGGAGCAAATGAAGAAGAAGACTGATGATACTGTTGTGGTTGATATTGAGAATGTAGTTGTGGCTGATACTGAGAATCCATCCTATACCAACACTCAAGAGCAGTGTGGTTAAAACCACCACAAATTTCACATTGTTGAGTGGAATGAGGATTTCGACCTCTGTCTCGACCAAAACTTCCTGTAAACCTGCCAGAACTACTACCAGTTCTGTAACCTTGAGATCGACCTCTATTGTCTCTGTAAGAGTTTCTGCCTCTGAAACCATAAGTTTGTCCTCTAGACTGAAAGTTTGATGAAGAAGAAGAACCTTTAACAGTTGAAAAGGCTACTGCAGGCTCTAAGAAATTCTTCTTAGTTTTGGACTCCATATGGATGGCGTCAGAACAAAGCAATGCTGATAACTCATCCATGGTGATTGGTTCAGATCTTGATCGAATGAAGGTGGTAAAGGCATCGAATTCATCAGGAAGACCATTTAGTGTAAGTAAAACAAGATCTTCATCATCAATGATGACTGAAGCAAGAGCTAACTGATTTACAATTTCTTTGATTTTGAACAAATATTCTTCCATTGAATCTGTCTTCTTGGCGACACTGTTTAATTTGTTCTTCAACTGATGGACGTGTGATCTAGAAAGCGTACTAAACCTCTTGTGTAAAGCAAACCAGATCTCAGATGAATGTTGACATTGCAATACAGTAGAATAGATTGTAGGAGACAGAGTTGCTGCAAGACAACTCAACAGATGAGAATCGACAAGATTCCATTGAAGATGATCAGGATTAGGAACCTTAGTTCTAGTTGAATCTGTGATCACAGCAGAAGGACATGAAATTGTTCCATCCACATAGCCAATCAGATTCGTAGCTTTGAGAATATTGTGAATCTGGCTTTTCCAAATCACAAAGTTCTTTGGAATCAAGCTTCTAAGAATGAATAAAGACAGATTAGAGATTAACATTGCAAGATTAGATGGAATCGAAGAAGAAATAGAGAGATCAGCCATTGATGATAGATTGGCCATTGATCTGAGCTCAGAGGAGCTTTACAGCTCTGATACCATGATGAAATATAGAATCAAGATTGAATTGATATTCTTTGATTCAATGAATGAGTTTTACAGAGTACATTGTATATATAGAACAGTTGGGGATCAGTTATAACAAACTCCTAATAATATCCTAACCAACTCCTAAGCTAATTGAATCAGAACTAATCGATCGATGTGGTTGTTGCATGACTAAGCGAATTTGGGTAAGCACTGCTAAGCTGATACGGAATGAAGGCTTAGCTGCTGCTGCAGAGCTGAGATGATGATGTATTCTCAACAATTTTTTATTTTGTTCCAAATAAAGACAATTGAAGATATCATTACTCAATTTCAAGGGCAAAGTTGTCAATTTGATAAAATATAAATTAATTTGACAAAAATGAATGTCAAAAAAATATTTTTGAATTTTTAAAAATAATTTATACCCACCAAAGATAAAATTTTGTAAAATTGATAAATTGTTTAGACATTTATTTATTTATTATGAAATTAATTTTTATTATGCGTTTGGATGATGATCATGTAATAGGTGGTTGTTAGGTTTTTTATGTGTAATCGATATATTTAATATATGAAATCTTTTTAGTTTTGGATTTTTTTGATTTAATGGATTGGTTTAATAATGATATCAAAGTTGTTGCCATATTTGACTTTTGAAAAAATAGAAACTAATTTAATGAAAATAAAAATAAAAATAACCACCCATTACATGATTATCATCCAAATACATAAAAAAAATTAATTTGGTAAAATAAATAAATAAATATCTAAAAAATTTATCAATTTTACATAATTTTATCTTCAGTGGGTAGAAATAATTTTTAAAAATTCAAAAATATATTTTTGACATTTATTTTTATCAAATTACTTTATATTTTATCAAATTGACGGCTTTGCTCTTGAAATTGTGCAATTGTATTTTCAATATTATCCTTATTTGGAACAAGATTCAAAATTCATGGTTAAATGTGTCACAATTGAAAAGTCAGGAATCAAAGTGACATAAGGCTCAAACTATAAAGATTGTTAGTGTAATTCGTCCAATTAACAATTAGTAACTTTTTTTGTCACGGTTTTTATAAATTTTCGTTAAAATTTACAATTAGTGACATTTTTTTGTGACGAAAATTTTAAACTGTCGCTGAAAATTAAAAATTAGTGCCACTCTTTTGTGACGATTTTTTAGAACTGTTGTGTTAAAATTTATAATTAGTGACATTTTTTGTGATAATTTTTAAACTGTTGCTAAAAATTAACAATTAATAGCATTTTTTAATAGTGTTTGATGAAAAACACCATTAATTATTATATAACCTATTAGATAATAAGTCCACCTATTATGACTTACACGTAAATCTCCCTTAATTCTATGTTTTTAGTGTTAGTGATCTCAAAAATCTTTTAAAACTTGTTTCCTCATTTTTTTAAAAAAAAATTTTAAACTAATTTGATAAAAATAAATATAAGAAAGATATATTTAAAAGTTTTAAAAATTATTTCTGTCTCCCCCGCCCGCGGCTAAAAGAAAATTATATGAAAATTATGAGCATTTTTTTTTCCACCAAACTAGTTTGATATATATATATCACAATATACACAGTCCAACCACTACTAAAAAAAATACTTTTTGCAAACGCTACAAGTCGTTGCAAATAATAAAAAGATAGTCGCAAAAGACCTCTAACACTTCATGTTCTTTTAAAGATTTTTAATATTAATATTTTTAAGATAAATGACATATAATATTTTTATAATAGTTAAGGTCTCTCAACATTTTTACAGAGAAAATTCGGCTGAGAGAAATTTTACCCGACTCAAAGAAATAGCTCCCTGACTCAGAGAAATTTCAATTTTCATAGAGAATTTTCTTTGATTTCATGGAGAATTTTTGAAATTTCTCTATGATCATATTAGATAAATTTATCCGAGTCAAGTAAAATTTCTTTTAGTCGAATTTTCTCTGTAAAAATATTGAGAGACCTTAGCTAATAAAAAAAATATCTTAGACCTATCCT
Organism: Camellia lanceoleosa; assembly: GCA_025200525.1. Taxonomy (NCBI): domain Eukaryota; kingdom Viridiplantae; phylum Streptophyta; class Magnoliopsida; order Ericales; family Theaceae; genus Camellia; species Camellia lanceoleosa. The sequence goes on along the minus strand of JANUSC010000294.1, from coordinate 71,039 downwards.
ACTACACAAAGTTTGAGAGAGATGTTTTACTAATTTTTTCAATTTTATAATGTTTCTGACTAATGACTATTCTTAGATATTGAGTGAATAAAATTTTAAATAATATGATATATTACCTTGTTTGGTTTACACTATTTTTCTAAAAATTGAGTTTTTTTTTAAAAATTATTTATGCAATTTTTAAATTTTTTTTTTTTTTTTTTTTGTTTTAGATCCACCAAATCTAGATATACTTAAAAAGTATACTATTTATAATTTTTTTTAAAAATTCACCAAATACAAAAGATATAAATATTTAGTACATTTTCATATTTTATTGTATTCAATAAATTTTTAATATATTTTTGTACAAGTATATACTTTTTAAGTATATCAAATTAAGTGGATCTAAAAAAATGATTAAAATATTTTTTTAAAAACACTAAAAATGTAAAAATATGAATTGAAAACTTAGAAAACTGTTATTGAAAAGTCTAAACCAAACAAAGAGTAATTATAATTTTTTTATGGGATAGAATTTTATAAAAATCAATCTTTCAAGGGTATCCCATTTTAAGGAATACCTTTGCACTGTTTTTTGCGTTTTTCTTCTTCTTTTTATTTATTGATGTAACGTTTTCATTATTATCAACTAATATGCACGTGTACAATTTAAATAAAATAAAAAAAATTCATTGCATATTGTGTTAATAAGTGGTGACGTAAGGTTTTAGGTTCAAGTTTCACTTTTTTCTCTTTTCTCTTTTCTCTTCTCTTTTTAATTTTTTTTTTTAAAAAAATAGAGAAATGAGAAATCCACTTGATATAAAAAGAAGAAAATGCTTCAGGGCAAGCCCAACCTTTACTTTAAATATATAGTATACAGATAAATTTCCCATTTTGTCAATTTAAAAAAATAAAGTTCTTTGGAGAAATTACAAAAAAAATTCAGAATCTGATCCTTATAACAAAATAAATCATAAATTTTTAATTTTATTAATTTAAATATTTATATTTTGATTTATTTTCAATTTAAGCCATTATTCTACTTCGTTAAGTAAAATCAAAGGGAAAATGATATTATAGTCATTAAATTCAAAGTAAATGTATATAAAATATCTAAAATATAATTTTTTTATTGAGTTTAATGATTAAAATATTTTTAATCAGTTTTATTTAACATAAATATATAAATGGTTTACATTGAAAATAAATAAAAATTAAATAATTCTATGAATCCTAACACTTTTATTAAAAATCTTACTGAAAATGCAAGTGCCCAAATATGATTGACTGTCAAAAAAAAGTAATGAGATTTGAAAATCAAATAATGTTTAAACACATACTTTTAGTAAGATTTTTAATAAGAATTTTAGTATATCTAGCATTGTTTGTAAAAAAATTCAGGTTTAAATTGATAAAATTAAAAATTAAAAATTAAATATTTATTTTGTTATAAGGGTCAAACTCTTAGGTTTTTTTGTGTATGTGCGCGCGTAATTGCCCCAAATTCTTTTATAACATGTGTAATATTGACATTTAATATGAATTAATTATTAGAATAAATATCCAATTAATGATTGCATTTTTTTTTATCAACAAAGAAAATTTCATTAATAGCATGAAATTAAATGTATAGGAAGATGACATGCATCGAGAGAGATTTGGAAAATACAAATTACCCCTACTACTGCTACTCGCATCCATACAACCAATCCCTTGGCCTCACAATTTTTTTTTTTTTTTAAATAAAAAAGTTAAGAAGAACTTAATTAGCAAATAAAATACATGAATCTCCACAAAATTAACACACACAACACCAAAACACCCAAGCTGCTCCTGCAATCCTCTTTTCAACAAACTAAAATTTTCTTTTACAACACCCAGCACCCATGCTGCTGCACTCCCAATGCCTACACCACCTAAACTAAAATCTTATCAACAGCCCACCAAAGCCAAGACCCACGCCTGACAACACTCTACCATAGCATCAAAAGCATTCTGCACGCTCCGTTGATCCGACCGAGACCGTTCCATGGCTGGAAAACTCCATAGCCAATAGCTCCATGGCTGGAAAAAAACCTCCCTTGACCGAGACACTAAGGCCGAAACACATCCAATGCCCACAATGTTAAACACCCATCTCCACTTTCACGGTCGGAACACTTTTTTTCCGATTCAAAACTCCGAACACTCATAGCAACTGAGCACACCCGAGGACGATCAAAACCCACTGCCACAACTGAACAAGACCCATTGCCATCTCCAGTTCCATGGTCGGACACATCTTTTTCAATCCAAACTCCGAACACACCTACTGCAGAAGCTCCAAAGTTGACAACCCAAAACATCAAACAACCACCAAGGCACCTCCATACATCTGGATGAAGTTCACCCCTCAAACTCCCACTCGAAAAGGAGCACTCGAATGAAATCTTAGATCTGGATCGACTTCAAAACCCATGTTTTCCCCCAAGCAAAGCACCGAAGCATCTCCATAGATCTAAACCAGAGTTCATCCCTCAAACGCCCACTCGCAAAGGAGCGCCCGAATGAAAATCCTAACTAGATTTGAACATCCTCTATTCCGGTCCAAAACCAACATCCTTCTACTCTATTATGACCCCTATTCCAAGCACCCCCTCTTAAAACAAAACATACAATCCCAATGAATCATCGAAAAACTGGGCAACAGACACCAGAGAGTTTAAGATCGAAGACACAAAAACACAACTAAGTGGGAAAACATTGTGGGAATCAAGTTATTATAAGGAAAAACCAACACACAAACACAAGAGGGAGCTGGACCAGCCGACCACCATAGCCAAAAACGGCAGTCGGCCGGCCAAAAGTGAAGCCCGGGAGTGGAGGTTTAGCGAGGGAGAGAGAGAGAGAGAGAGAGTTTAAGTGAATTTTTAAGAAATCAACATAAAATAAACATAAAGAATAGCTATCAATTAATGATTGCATTAAGGTCTCGTTTGGGAACATGCTATTTTAGTAATTTTTTGACTTTTTACGAAAAGATGTGCAGAAAAGTAGAGAGGTGATGTGACTAGTTTTAGTTGGCTTTTTGACTTTTTGACTAAAATAGCCACTCCCCAAACGAGGCCTAAGTGGTTATAAATTTAGCATAATGTTATTCTCACTCTATTTGTTATATGCGCTTTGCTACAAACACATAATTAGATCACTAAATCATCTTTTGGGTTTTGTTTGTGATTGAATGTGAGATTTACCGTTTGTGTCTTATCTATAATTGATTTTCTTAGTCATTTTTGTACACTTAGCTTTATTCTTGCTTTATAAATGATATTATTAATGTGTACCATAGGACATATGTTAAAAGTTTAAAGGGTGTGTAATAAAAATTATACTAAGAGCATCCTTAATAGAATCCCTAAATTTCATCCTTACCTATTTTAAGAGATTAGTAGCTCTCTATACCCTTCCATTAGAGCCTTTAAACACTTACCTAAAACATGAATTGCTATAGTGACTCTTATAATAATTATTATTATTATTTTATTTTTTTGCTTGGTTTGGTTTAGGAATTATAGTACATATTTATGATTTTTATTTTTTTAAATTTATAATTAAAAATTATGTTTTAATAAAATAGAAAAAAAAAATAGGGAGTTTGTTAATAGAATAGGAAAATAATAAGAAGTCTGTTGAGAGAAATAAATAAAAAAATGATTTTAAAAATAAAAAATAATTTTTTTAATAATATTTTAAAATAAAATTTATATAATCCGATAAGGTTGCTCTAATATTTTACATTTATGAAGAAATACCATTAGTACACAGGTACACTCCAATTATTAGGAGTCATCTCCAATGTGAATTGGCAATGTGTGTTATGTCACGTCAATAATAATGTTAAACACTTTTAAGGACAATTCTCGGAGTGTATTTATAAATAAGTAGACTGGAAATAAATCTCTAAATTTACGGTTCTAATTGAATTCATAGCCCTCCTAAATTAATTACTCTCTCCGTTTTAAAATAATGATCTTTTTTGAGGAATTTAATTTTTTTTTAGTAGTATAATTATTGTATTTAAAAAAAGTTAATTTTTCAAAATTATTCTTTTGATAGGACATTTTTTAAAAATATTAATGTCATAATTGTACTTTTTATATTATTTATTAATTTAAAAGAATGGCAAAATATGAAATTTATATTATTTTTGTACTTGATTTTTTAAGAGGGACTAATATTTTGAGACGGATGGAATATATAAATCAAAAAAAAAAAAAAAAAAAAACAGGAAAGTTAATTTTAATTTTCAAATTAACGAAGTGCAAGTGGTAATTGTGTCCCAAGGGTGTAGTTTTCACTTATACTGGGACAAATATCTCATCTGCACTCTGTTAATTTATAATTAAATTTTCTGTTTTCTATAATAAATTATTTTAATTTTTCTATCTTCTATAATAAATGATTTTTCTTATAAAAAAGTTACTTATATTTTATTCCTGTTAGATTTTTTTCATAAAATTTTGGTTTGATTTGCTTATAGTTTTTGAGTTATTTTTCATTTTGTAACTCTTTTTTCCTTTAATAATTAAAGTAACTTATTTACTTTTATTATCCGGTTTCAACCATTTCTCTTTTCTATCTAAAAGTGATCACTCTTTATATCTTCTGAGAAAAACAAAATTAATAGACATAAGAATTACATTTCAAAAAAAAAAATATTATTAAAACCAACTCCCTTTTGTTTAGTTTATCACTTTTAGTGTTTATATATATAGAAGCAGAATTTAAATTTTTTTTTTTTTTTTTTTTTTTTAAGATACTATTTATGAGTTTGGCTTAGACCCATAAAAATCAGGGCCAGCCTAGGGATGAGTTTGGCAACAATAAATTAATGCCAATAGTAAATGATTTTGGCATTAAATTATATTCTATTCATTTTAACTATTATTAAAGAAAATAATATAAATTTTGTTGGGTATACCTTCTTATTGGAGTGTGAGACTCAATTGACTTATTAAAAGAGTTTAATTTGATTTAGTATTAATTATAATATATTTTTATATATTATATTTAATTTGTTGAGACCTAATCCAATTTGGAAACAACTAAGGTTTGATAATAAACCCTAGATTCACAATATTTTAGGGTTTTGTTTTTGCTCATCTCGAGGTGAAGAGAACGGCTGCTACACATACTCCACTTTGGTGAAATTAATTATTTGGGTGTGTGAATAGTGGAATTAATTTGGGTGGTTCTTTGCTTCGTTTTCGGTGCTGATTTGGAATATTATTTTGGATCTTCTACAACTTTGATTTTTTGAAGATTTTGATTCATCTATTTGGTGAGGTCTTTCCTCTTGTTTATTTGTGATTATTTGGAATTCACATAAGGGTGGTTTTGTGAGACCATTCGTGTCTCGTTTGTAATCGTTTGGAAACATATTTGGTTGATAGTGGAATTAGATTTCGATCTCGTGGACGTACCTCACATTGAGGGAACCACGTAAAAATTCTTGTGTTGCTTTTGATTTAATTTTTCCGCATTAGTTTTTATTCCCATTGATTGATTTACTTGTAGGGAACCATATATTTTCCCTAGCAACTGGTATTAGAGCTTACGGGTTATTTGAGTTTATTTATTTGTGTAAATCAATGGAGGGGAATGTGGGTTGTATGTCTAACTTCAATGGAAGCAATTGGGTAACTTGGAAAACTAAAATGGAGGATCTATTATCTTGTAAAGATTTATATGGGTCTATTGAGGGAGATAGTGGCAAACCTGATGATATGAAAGTTGATGAGTGGAAGAGGCTTAATCAAAAAGTCGTTGGTGTTATCCGTCAATGGATTGATGACAGTGTGTTTCATCATGTTGCTACTGAAACTTCGGCATATGATTTATGAAAAAAATTAGAGAGCCTTTATGATAAGAAATCATCTACAAATAAAGCTTTTCTGTTTCGTAAGTTGGTTAATTTAAAATATAAAGAGGGCAGCCCTATTCCGGAACATCTGAATGAAATAAAGAGTATTGTTAACCAACTTGCTTCATGAAAATTATTTTTGATGATGAGTTGCAGGCTTTGATGCTACCTAGTTCTTTGCCCCAAAGTTGAGAGACTTTAGTTGTGATAGTTAGTAATTCGGCGCCCGATGGAGTTGTCACAATGGACCAAGTCACTAGTAGCTTGTTGAATGAAGAAACTAGAAGAAAATCAGCGAGTTCCTCTCATTCAGAAGCATTTGTTGTGAGAGGCCGAAGCAAAACAAAAGGGGAGAAGTAAGACTCCTCATGGTCGTGATTAAAGCCGTAACAAATCAAAAAGATGGTTCTTTTTTAAAGAAAGACATTGAGTGCTATTATTGCCATGAGAAAGGGCACATGAAGCGGGAATGCCGAAACCTTAAGAATAAGGAGAAAAGGCGTGACAAAAGTGTGGATAAGAAGACACAACGGCAATTACTACCGATGATCTCATGGTTGTTTGTGAAGATGATTGTATCAATTTTGTGGGCCAAGAGAGCAATTGGGTGATTGATTCCGATGCTTCTTTTCATGTGACTTCTCGAGTCGATTTCTTCACTACCTACACCAAAGGAGATTATGGTTCTGTTCGAATGGGCAATGAAGGTTTGTCCAAGATTATTGGCATGGATGATGTTTACTTGGAAATAAATTTGGGCTGCAAGTTGTTGCTTAAAGATATGAGGCATGTTTCCGACATTCGCCTCAATTTGATCTCTATTGGGAAGCTAGATGATGAAGGTTTCAACAACAAATTTGGTGATGGAATATGGAAACTCACAAAGGGCTCTTTGGTGGTGGCTAAGTGCAAGAAGACTCATACACTTTATTCGATGCAAGGAAAAATTTGTAAAGGTGTCGGCAATGCACTTGAAGATGATACTTTTACTGAATTGTGGCACAAGCGGCTTGGCCACATGAGTGAAAAGGGGCTGCAAGTTTTGTTCAAGAAAGAGGTTCTATCCGGTTTGAAAGGTACACATCTTAAAACTTGTGTTCATTGTTTGGCGGGTAAAAAACATAGAGTTTCTTTTCATAAAAATGTTGCCTCTACAAAAGAAAATGTTTTGGAATTGATTCATTCGGATGTTTGTGGTTCTTTAAAAGTTAGAACACATAATGGTGCACTTTATTTTGTTACTTTCATTGATGATTATTCAAGGAAAGTTTGGACTTTTCTACTAAAAACTAAAGATCAAGTTCTAGAAGTATTTAAACATTTTCAGGCCATGGTTGAAAGAGAAACAGTGCAGAAATTGAAATGCATCCGATCAGACAATGGTGGTGAATACGTTGGGCCATTTGATAAGTATCGTCGCAGCCAAGGTATTCGGCACCAAAAGACAGTTAAGAAGACTCCTCAACAAAATGGCGTTGCCGAGAGGATGAACCGCACAATTATGAAAAGAACAAAGTGTTTGCTTTCACAAGCTAAATTGCCAAGATCCTTTTAGGGTGAGGCAATGAAGACAACGGTTGACATGATCAATTTGTCTCCTTCCTATCCTTTGAATGGTGATATTTCTGAAAGAGTTTGGACGGGTAAAGATGTATCTTATAAGCACTTGAGAGTGTTTGGTCTTTTGTTCACATTCCAAAAGATGAAAGGTCCAAGCTTGATAGCAAGTCAAGACAATGTATTTTTCTTGGCTATGGGCGTGATGAGTTTGGTTATAGATTGTGGGATCCGGTCGACAAGAAAGTCATTCGAAGCCGTGATGTTGTGTTTCTTGAAGACCAAACAATTGAAGACTTTGGAAAAGGTGATCAACCGGAGCCAAAAACTAGTGATCTTATTGACATGGATCCATCTCCTTTATCTTCAGTTGATGATGAAAATAGGGGAGATGTGTAGCCACCCATTGAAGATGTAGAGGATGATGCTAATCCTAATGAACTTGAGCTAGAAATTGAGGAAGAGCATCCAACTCAAGAACCGCCACCACAACTTGAGTTGAGAAAATTTACAAGAGATTGACAACCTTCAAGAAAGTATCCTCTCAATGAATTTTGTTGATTTCTGATCAAGGGGAGCCCGAGAGCTACCAAGAAGCAATTGAGCATGCAAAGAAAGGTGATTGGAAAAAGGCCATGGAAGAGGAGATGAACTCCTTACTTGAAAATCACACCTATGATTTAGTGAAGTTGTCTAAGAGAAGGAAAATTCTAAAAAATAAGTGGGTCTTCAAATTGAAGAATGATGGCAAGAATCTGAGTACAAGGCACGTCTTTTTGTGAAAGGCTTTGGGCAAAAGAAATGTATTGACTTTGACGATATTTTCTCAGCGGTTGTAAAGATGTCTTCTATTCGGGTTGTATTTGGCATGGCTGCAAGTATGAACCTTGAAGTTGAGCAACTTGATGTGAAGACCGCATTTTTTCACGGTGATCTTGAAGAAGAAATTTACATGGAGCAACTAGAAGGTTTTATGGAAAAAGAAAAAGAGAAATTTGTTTACAAATTGAAGAAAAGTTTGTATCGTCTCAAGCAAGTCCCGCGGCAATGGTACAAAAAATTTGACTCTTTCATGATGAATAATGGTTTTTCTAAAACCACTTCGGACCATTGTGTGTTTGTAAAAAATTTCCCGAATGGCAAATTGTAGACGTCCCCGAACGCCCTGGGAGGATGACTCCCGTTCTGTTCGTTTTTGCGGGCCTACTACAGTTCGGACTCTCATTGTCACGGTTCTAAATCTGAACCAAAGAGTCCAAATCTGGCAAATCGTTTTGAGAAAAACAAATTTTGAAAGAAGTGCCAAACATGGACTGCTTTGCTAGATACAGAGTCGCCACCTAAATATTTTTTAATGGGGGAATTTAGGAAACCCTGACTCGGTGCCAAAGGCCACGTGTCCGTCATCACCAAAGTTGCCTCGGCTCGGGAACTTGGGTACAATTGGGGAAGGTCAGCTATGAGCACCCCCTCTCGCCCGATCAAAGATCGGCCTCTACTAACCGTGATATCTAATTTTGAAAACATTATATGTTCTTATTCCGGTTATTAGCCTAGTTTTACTATGTTATGCGCACAACAAACAAGTATAGACCAAATCGCCTAAATTGGAACAAGATATTATGCGTTCGTTTTGAAAAATGGTTTGCTACCCACAGATAGACTAAAATGTAGGTTTTGCCACCCTCAAGTGGGTTTTAGAAAAAGATGGTTTTGCCACTATCTAGTGGGCTTAAAACTCACAGTTTTAATGCATTATCCCAATTTAAGCAAGTCGACCTTCATCCACAGGCATTTAAGCAATTATATCACATAAACGGCTAGCCTCATGGTAATCATGCAATTATGGCAACACTCACACGCATGCGGTATGCTAAAGCATAACAGCTTACCTAGTACTCCAAGCCAAAACAGAAACCAGTTAGTAATCAAATGCATGATCCTAGTTCATGTTAAGTGGCTAGTGCAACACAAGCAAAGATGCAATCTAGATAGGCTCGGCTATCCTAAACATGGCATGTGAAATACACAGGTAGCATGTATTCAATTTGGAATTGAAAATACGATGCAGTTAGTATGATGTGTCGAGCCCGGTGTATGTAAACGAATGTATGGATGCACGCATGCTATCATACTGTTATGCTAATTTAAATATGCCCTAATCTACCATCATAAGCAGGTAAATAAAAGGGAAGAAAGACATGGGTTGGAAGACATACACACCACTCACACACACTTATTACAAATGTGCCCTCACACGGAGGGACCAAAAGAATATACAGTCCCAAATAGTACAGTCCAAATACAGGATAAATTATTACAAAGATTCTAATTATCAAATTAAATCAAATGTAAAAAAAAAAGAGGGGGGGCCTCAGCCCTGCCTCGGGATGCGCGAATGATGCATGCTCGATCTGTCTTGCCCGGAAAGCCCGTACCATACCACTGCTGCCTCTGTTTTCACTATCCTGCCTCTCCAAAGACTGCCAAAGTCCCAGGATACCTTATATGCACACTGCTTCACACCATCGGCTAGATGAAATGGCCACCGGCCATGTAAAATATCTGTCGGCTGCTTATGAGGTTGTCGGCCACCAATATATTGCCGGTCGACACTCTGTACTGCCGGTCGGCAAACAATTCCTGCGGAATCTGGTTTTTGACAGTAACAAGGACAGATAGTGTATGGCATGGAATTTTGGGCACATGTAAGCATGGCCATGCCCCCTATCATGTATGGGACTCAAGGAAGCATGGCCCTTAGTCCTTGGGCCACCAATTATGCATTTTGATACATGATGACCTAAGGGACCAAGATTGCAAGTCAATATAAAGATGCATGCAATACACAAATGAGGACCAAGATCCTATCATGTCCAAGTCAAGGGCCTTAGTGACATGAGAATTGAGACGTGTTTTGTCACTCAAAGTACAAACACCTCTCATCTCTCACACTTGGTTTGACACCCCAAACCAAGTAATGCAATGCATGTTATGCAAACATGGCTTAACAATGCAACATGATACTAAAATGCAAGGCATGCCAAATGCTATGCAACATCATGTTAAGTATACAAAATGCTAGAGCATACGAGATGCAAATGCAATGCAAACAAGGACAAATCATGTAATGGAACTATCATGCTACCACACTTAATGAAACAAGTATGCAAAGAACATGAGACAAATATGCAAAAGTGGGCTTAAACCATAAAGGGGCAGACCTCAATCCACCCCAAAACAGTGGCCAAAAATGCCTAAAACCAAGGACAAAATGTTCAACAAGCATACAAATTAATGGGCCTAAGGCTAAGGCACAAAAGAGGGTACATCACTACCATTAGAAAGACCACCTATGGCATGAACCAAGCAACCAAAAACAGGTGTTTAGCATGTAAAACAACCCCCAAAGCCCCTGATATGGCAGCCTAAATGCCTTAAATATGCAAGCATGCTCAATGTCCATTTCAAAGCACAAAAGACCAACCTTCCAAGGCATGAAAGTGATGACCAATGCAAGCATGTAAGTATGGATTAGGGACTGAAATATAGCCTACAATGATGCCAAATCATGACAAGAAGCTAAGTTAAGCATGCTAGTGATCTACACAACCAAGGCTTACAAGCCAAAATGCAAAGCAACCATACCAAGTATGCCAAACATGGCAAAATTAGTGACTAACAGACCTAAAGCATGACAAATCATGACCAAAAGCTTCAATAAGCCAAGCTAAAACATGAGGATATACAAGGCTAAACACATGGCACATTTCTAGGCAAAGTAGAGCATTTCAAAGCAAGTATAAGATGCATGCTAAGGGCTACGAATCCAACCAAAAACAGAGATATAACACATCATATGAACACCAAATAAGCTCTGAAATGAAGCCAAAACAAACCATGTATGCATGCTCCCTCGTGAGCCAAAAACAAAGACAAAAGAGGGACAAAGGGGAGAGGGGTGTCCCTCCCCTATACAAGACTTCAAACCACCTTCATCACCACTAAAAATCCACTGGATTTCAGTGGTGAGAAGATCAACACAACAACATAAGCAAGACTTAAGGAAAAGGGACCAAAAGAGGCCAAACAAGGCCTAAGAGGGAGATTTTGACCCCCAACCACAAAACAACCTTAATGAAAGTTCTTAAGCATAAAAATATAATACTTTTTCATGTTAAACAGAAAGCCTAAATCAGCAAGCAAGACAGGTAAAAACTTGTTGCAAAAATGAGGAATCTAAAGTAAAGTGCTCACCCTTGAAGAAGCCTTGAAGAGCAATTGGTCCAGCCACCCTCTATTGATCAAAATCAGTCCAAATGCTCAAGAAACAACCCTCCAAGCCTCCCAATCTCGAGCTAAGGTGTGATAGTGTGTGTGTGAGTGCAAAAGTAAGGTAAAACTACACTTTTAGGCCTAAAAACACACACACAAGAGGAGAGAGAGGGAAAATCTAGAGAGAGGAGATATATGGCAGATATATAGATACACAAGCTCTGGTTTTTTGTTCAAAAATGGCTAACCACTATCAAAGGGAGAGATATGATGCTTATATAGGAAAAAAACAAGCCAAGAAGCTTAGTAGCTAAGCAAAGGAGAAAGGGTCAAGAGGTGCAAAGGGGTCTTGGCTTCTTGGAGAAGCGAAGACAGCTGGCCAAGCTTCTCCAAGAAGCTTGGCCAAAAGGGTTCAACCTTCTAGAAGGTTTGGGGGTTCAAAGGTGTAAAGGGATCACTCCCATGCACGGGGATGAGTGAGGGTGCATTCCAGCTGGCACAGCTGGCATGCACCATGCCTCAGGGGTGCAAAGGGTGCACGCCGCCACCAAAGGGTCCTTGGTCAAAAGAAGTGCTGGTCGGCAAAATATAGTGCCGACTGGCCAAAGGTTTTAAGAAAAGACTGCCGGTGGCACAAATTTACAGCCGGTGATGATAGGGGAGGGCCGATGGGGTGTGGGGATGGCCAACAAGCCATTCCCTGCCCTTGAAGGCAAAAACACAGGTGTTTGGTGCCAAAACCGAACACGAAGCAGTCGAGTCAAGAGGTCTTGAGGCAAGGCGCTCAGCCGAGACCTCCGGGAACTCGAGACGAACACAAACATGGATAATCACCGAGTATTCCAACGGTGACGTCCATGTCTTGAGGACGGTCAAAAATGGGGTGTCTACACAAATTTATTCTTCTTTTGCTTTATGTTGATGACATGTTAATTGTCGGTCAAGATTCTACCATGATAAACAGGTTGAAATTGGAGTTGAGCAAGTCTTTTGCTATGAAAGATTTAGGACTGGCAAAGCAAATACTTGGTATGAAAATTGTTCGTGATCGCAAAGAGGGATTGATTTGGTTGTCTCAAGAAAGCTACATCGAGAAGGTTCTTGAGAGATTCAACATGGATAAAGCAAAGCCAGTTGGTTGTCCACTTGTGGGTCACTTCAAGCTTAGTTCGAATCAATGTCCTACAAGTGAGAAAGACAAGGAAGAGATGCAGAAAATTCCTTATACTTCAGCAGTTGGTTCTTTGATATATGCCATGGTTTGTACAAGGCCGGATATTGCTCAAGTCGTTGGTGTGGGGAGTTGTTTTCTTTCTAATCCGGGTAAAGAACATTGGGTAGCGGTAAAATGGATTTTAAGAATCTTCGAGGGACTTCGAAGGTGTGTTTGTGTTTTGGGGATGGTAAGCCGATACTTGATGGGTTCACAAATTCTGACATGGCCGGTGATATTGATTCAAGGAAATCTACTTCGGGGTATTTGATGACTTTTGCAGGGGGAGCTGTGGTATGGCAATCTAAATTACAAAAATGTGTTGCTCTCTCAACTACTAAAGCTGAATTTATTGCCATTACAAAAGCTTGCAAAGAAGAGTTATGGTTGAAGAAATTTTTGTAAGAGTTGGGTTTGAAGCAAGAAAAGTATGTGCTTTATTGTGATAGTCAAAGTGCTATTCACTTGAGTAAAAATTCTACTTTTTATTCGAGATCAAAACACATTGATGTGAGATACCATTGGATTCGTGATGTGTTAGATTCGAAATTGTTACAACTCGAAAAGGTTCACACAGATGATAATATTTCAGATATGTTGACTAAGACTTTATCAAAGGACAAACATTTAAAGTGTCGAACTTTGGCCGGTATGGTTGATATCTCCACCTAAGTCGGTAGCGGAAGAATTGTTGGGTATACCTCCTTATTGGAGTGTGGGACCTAATTGGCTTATTAAAAGAGTTTATATAATTTGGTTTAGTATTAATTATAATATATTTTTATATATTATATTTAATTTGTGGAGACCCAGTCCAATTTGGAAACAACTAAGGTTTGATAATAAACCCTAGATTCACAATATTTTAGGGTTTTGTTTTTGCTCATCCCGAGGTGAAGAGAACGGGTGCTACACATACTTCACTTTGGTGAAATCAATTATTTGGGTGTGTGAATAGTGGAATTAATTTGGGTGGTTCTTAGCTTCATTTTCAGTGCTGATTTGGAGTATTATTTTGGATCTTCTACAACTTTGGTTTTTTGAAGATTTTGATTCATCTATTTGGTGAGGTCTTTCCTCTTGTTTATTTGTGATTATTTGGAATTCACCTAAGGGTGGTTTTGTGAGACCATTCGTGTCTCATTTGTAATCGTTTGGAAACATATTTGGTTGATAGTGGAATCGGATTTCGATCCCGTGGATGTACCTCACATTGAGGGAACCACGTAAAAATTCTGGTGTAGCTTTTGATTTAATTTTTCCGCATTAGTTTTAATTCCCATTGATTGATTTACTTGCGAGGAATCATATATTTTCCCTAACAAATTTGATGTAATTTTATAATTTAAGTTCAAATCTCAACTTACTATTATGTTCATCACGAGTTCTATTTCAATGATCCAAATTGTTTATTTAGTAAGGTCTTCCATGTATATGATCAATGGAAAAAAAATAGTGAGTTCATCCAATTTTTTTTTTTTTATCAGCAAAAAAAAGGTAACTTCATTGATAAAAGGGAAGTACAAAATACATCGCAATCATCAATAATACAGGGAAGAGAAAAAAGTATCATAACTAAGTTAGACAATCTCAACTAAATTGGTACCGAGAAAAAAGCTCAATTATATGCTAGCTCAAACCTAGCAAGGTAAGGAACCAACTAAGCCCAAGCAAAACAAAAACAACAAAGGAAAAAGAAAAGCAGCCAAGCACCCACAAGCAAGTAACAATGCCACTCTCACAGGTAGACCCTCACATGACTGAGATTGAATAATAAGTCAATCACACTGAATAGTATGTTCATTCCATAACTGCAACTTTTTCATTTTTGCCATTGTCTCGAAAAGATGAATAATTTATTTTTTTTTTAAAATACACTTGTCATCTATTTTTTTAGACACAAATGTGATAAAATAACATAAAAAAAATTATGATTATCAAATTGATCAAATTTTTTTCATAGATGACATATACGAAAGATCCTACAGAATAAATGATTAATATCATTACAATGGAAACCATAATGAGTCTCATGAATCCGAATATAATGGTGAAATTCATATTTAAATTTGAAATAAGTCCAAACAAAACACCATAATAATACTAATCAAATAGTGATACTATTTACCCAAAATGAAAAGAAAATCAATGTTAACGTTATAGTTAATTTTGACAAAAATAGAAAGCTCGTTGTGGAGCTTTAATATTAAAACTTGGGCAGTATTTAACTTTCCATATAAAAAAAGATTTAATCCAAAAGGATTCAACTTCTTATTTTTCAAAAGGAAAACAATAACTAAATGCATTTTATTATACATAAATCTGACCGTGATTTTTGGACAAGCTTTGTATAGGCAGTGATGTTGGAGCTCGTGCCATTCATTAGGGTCCATTTCAATAATTCGAATCGTTTATTTTTTAAATTATAATATATTTAGCTTATTTATGAAAAAAATAGTTTATATTTATTTGCAAAAAAAAAATACGATAAATATTATTTGAAAATAAAATCATTTATTTTTTGGAAGACAAATGTAATAAATTAGCTTAGTTATGGTTATTGAATTGACATGATTTGTTATATAAAGAATTTATACATTGTGGTTTAAAAAAATAAATGATTCCAATAATTAATTTGAGACGTGGTAGACCTGACAAATCCAAACATCACTGTCTAATCCACAAAGTGGATTGGTGAGAATTTTTGTTTATTAATTGGATTAAATGAGCTCTATCATCTCCACCTGTAAACAAATTTTATTTGTTAAAGCATAACTTATATGACTAGGAGGGTTTTAATTAATTTAAGTAATTTACTTATTTGTGAGATTATAATAAGGATCTAACCTGGCATTACAGGAATCTTATATGCCTTCCTATATATATATATATATATCGTGCAAGCACATTCCAAGCGTTTCACACAAATCCTATCTAAAAAAATTAGAAAAAAAAGAAAGAAAGAAAGAAAAAGCTTTTCACACAAAAAAGCTCTTAGCATTCATCTTCTTCATTATCTTGTATATCTTTGGTGACAACAATGACTTGCCCCGGAACTGGCCGGTTCTTGGCATGTTGCCGAGCATGCTCCGCCATGTGAACCGGGTTCATGAAATGTGTACTGAAATCCTAGGGCGAACTGGGGGTACTTTTTTTGCTAAAAGGCCCTTGGTTTGCTAACATGGACATTTTAGGCACAGTTGATCCTGCTAACGTGCACCACGTCATGAGTTCCAATTTCCCTAAAGGACTCGAGTTCTTGAAAATGTTTGGTGTTTTGGGAGATGGGATTTTCAACTCCGACGCAGATCTGTGGAAGAATCAGAGAAAGCTTGCCCGCGTGTTGATCAACCACCAGCGATTCTACCCGTTTTTAGTCAAGACTAGTCGGGGAAAAGTGGAGACGAGGTTGATCCCGGTTCTTAACCATGTGTCCGAACAAGGCCTGATTGTGGACTTGCAAGATTTATTTCAAAGGTTCACATTTGATACTTCTTGTATTTTGATAACTAGTTATGACCCGGGTTGTCTTTCGATTGAATTTCCAGATGTACCCTTTGCGAAAGCCATGGATGACGCCGAAGAAGCCTTGCTTATGAGGCACGTCGTGCTTGAAACCGTGTGGAGGATCCAAAGTTGGCTAGGGATCGGACACGAGAAGAAATTAAGCGAAGCTTGGAAAACCTTAGATCGCGTTATCAATAAATGTGTATCGATGAAGAAAGAAGAAATGAGCAAAAAAGCCGAGTTAAAAGAGAGAGAAGAAGAAGAAGAAGCTGTGGACTTACTAACATCATACTTGATTGAAGATGACACCTTCAATTTAAAGCGCAATGATAAGTTCTTGAGGGACACTATTTTGAATCTCATGCTTGCAGGGCGAGACACAACTAGTTCAGCTCTGACGTGGTTTATTTGGCTTGTTTCGCAGCATCCAACCGTTGAAGAAAAGATCAGAGAAGAGCTTAAATTGGTTATCCTGAAGGAGAAACTGAGAAATGGCTGCTTTTCGAGGCAAAAGAGCTAAGTAAGTTGGTTTATTTGCATGTTGCATTCTGTGAGTCATTGAGGCTTTACCCACCAGTTCCAATCCAACACAAGGAGCCCACTCAAGTGGACACATTGCCCACGGGGCACCGTGCTCACCCGAAAATGAAAATACTTTTCTCTTTGTATGCAATGGGGAGGATGGAATTTGTGTGGGGAGAGGATTGCTTGGAGTTCAAGCCAGAGCGATGGATATCTGACCGAGGAACAATCAAACATGAGCCATCTTACAAGTTCTTCGCGTTCAATGCAGGACCGAGGACTTGTTTGGGGAAAGAAGTTTCTTTCACTCAAATGAAGGCAGTTTTGGCTACAATAATTCATAACTACAATGTTAGAGTTGTGGAAGGCCACCCTGTGGTTCCTAATGCTTCTATCATTCTCTACATGAAGCATGGATTGAAGGTTAGAGTTGCCAATAGATGGATTTGAGAGGAGTACTTGGTTTGATGATGTTATGAAGTGATTTTTAGTTGGGTTGTGTGGTTAAGTTGATGATCTATGTATTTGAGTTTTGGTATAAGTCTATTATGTAATAAGGAAGT
Source organism: Camellia lanceoleosa (assembly GCA_025200525.1). Taxonomy (NCBI): domain Eukaryota; kingdom Viridiplantae; phylum Streptophyta; class Magnoliopsida; order Ericales; family Theaceae; genus Camellia; species Camellia lanceoleosa. Next base: position 53,515 of record JANUSC010000294.1, on the reverse strand, counting down.
GTGTGTGCGTGTGTTAGATTTGTTGTTTTTTCCCTTTGATATGTCATGTTTTGAAGGAGAGAAATACAAACTCACACTTCTCTGTCTTGTTTCTTAGTAGGGTTGTAAGTGGTTGCTTGGATTTTTTTATTTTTTTTATTTTTTTATCAGCAAAGTAAACTTTATTGATAAAGAAAGTAAGATACATGTAAAAACTTACATCAACAAAGAAGGAAAGTACAAAGAGCATCATAATTAATCTTACCAATCCCAACTAGGTTGGCACCGATAAGGAAGCGCAATCCTTTGCTAGCACTTAACCCCATATTGGTGATGAACCAATCAAAAGAACCAAAAAGAGAGGAAGGGTAGATTGGCTGCAACTTCATCTCTGTGTTCCATCCTCTTCTGGCTGTGATCCGTGTTGCTTTGGTGTTTGGATGGATTGTAAAAAGATAAGGTGATGGGATTATATGGCTATTTTTGTTAACTCCAAAATACAGATAGACATGAAGCGTCTGTACTCAACAAGTCTCAATCCCATCCATGCACTCATAGGAAACCAACAATAATTGATACAGTATTATTGAAAATCCTTTCAAATTTTGATATCAACAATTGAATCCTATTTTTGATAACAGCAATGGTAGAGGGTCCTAATTTTTGTGGCTCAAATGGCTCGAATTTGCCAAAACGACGTCGTTTTAACAATTTTGAGCCATTTGAGCCACAAAAATTAGGCCCCCCAAACATTTTTCTTTTGATAATTTGTTTCCAAAAATTTTATTTCTCCACGTTAATATGTTTTGTTCCAAGTTTACCTTATAAAGAAAATCTTTTTGAAATTTTAAAAATATGCAAATTCTATTGAACAAAAACGTAGACATAAAATTCATTTTACCTCACCCTTTGAAAAGTATCTGGATTTGGTATGGTATTATTTCCCTATTTTAATGTAAAATTAGGCATTTTGAATTATTTACCACATATTTTCATAATACGAGACAACATAAACTGATGAATCTTATGCCAAAACTTTTGATCAAATTCTTGTTTACAATATTGTTCAATATAATTTGTTTAATTTTTACAATTAAAAATATAATTTTAAAGTAAATTAAATTTGTTTATACAAATTTTTTTATTTATATTTAATTATAAGGGTAGATTTGGAATAACAAACCATTAAGAAGAAGCAAACTTTTTGGGAATAAGTTATGAAGAAAAAGACTTAGGCCTCGTTTGGGAACAAGCTAATTTAGTAACTTTTTGGCTAATTGGCTAAAAAAGTTGGTAAGAAAAACCTGTATGTTTGGGCCAACTTTTTGGCTAATTACGAAACGACGTGCAAAAAGTAGAGAGAAAAGGGAATCTTTGACTTTTTGGTATGGGTTGTTGGCTTTTTGGCTAAAAAGGTAACTTTTTGGCTAATTGGCTATTTTAGCCTCTTGCCAAACGAGGCCTTAGGGCAAGTTTGGGATCTTTCAAAAAAGATAAAAAGACAAAAAGTTACTCAAAAAGTTAAAAAGGTAACACTATTCACCAACAGTCAACAATTACGGCTGCACAACTTCCAATTCAAATTTTTCCCTACAAATCAATTTTTACAATTTTTTATTACACATTTTTTCATAAAAAGTCAAAAAGTCAACCCAAACATCCATATTTTCAACCTCAATTTTTTAGTCTAAAAAGACAAAAGATACACTTATTTAGGACACCCCAAACAATCCCTAATGAAATTTGATTAGACTCATGAGGAATCTTAATAGTAAAATATAATTTATTGGTAATTTTTTTAAAAAATAATTTAAAATAAAAAATGGTTATCTCACTAATTTGATTGTCAATTTTATTAATCGGATTACATATACGTCAGATATTCAATCTGACAAAATTGGCGAATTTTTAATATTGAGAGGGGTTGGGCTAGGTATCATAATTTCTAACATGAAAGGAAAAAAAAAATGAATAGATAATAAATTGTTATCTCATTAATTTAATTGAATAACTAATCTTATATTAATTTATAAAATTATTAATTCTTTCACTATTAATCATGTTAATCAAACAAAGCCAAAAGAAATAAATAGAGAGATAAAGAAGGAGAAGGAGAGGGATTGTTAGGTCACATAGAAAATAAAATAATTTTTTTTAAAAAATTAATTCAACCAAAATGAATTGGACGATTTGATTTAATTTAATATTTTTAATATATGATTCAGTCTTGATTATTAAAATAAGTGAATACACTATAGGATATGGTCTATGATTTTAGGATTGGAGGTCCTGCTGCACAGTAAGTTTGCTTGGCAGTGTTTTAGACCTTTTTTTTTTACAATTGTCAAACGGGTACAAAAATATAATTATAAGTTTGCCGACAAGAATGGAGTTCTTTGGACCATTGATTGACCCTCAACTCAAGGAGTCATTTTTGATTTGATTTGCATTATAAACCAATTTAGTTCATCTTGTACCGCATAAATAAATTAAATGAGCCACTTGAGGACCAACAGCTAGTCTTAGCGATTGTTTAGAATGATCTAAATAAATATATTTTTTGTCTTTTTATAAAAAGATGTGCAGAAAAATAGAGAGATGACGTGATAAAAAAAAATAAAAAATAAAAAGATGAATTATTTAGAGAATGCCAAACCACCCCTTAATATCGTAACCATCGTATTTGTAATTTTTTAAAATTTAAATTTTGTCATATCATTGTATTTATATTATATTCATAGGTCACTGATAATTCTATTTACATCATATAATTTCTATTATTTGAAAATTTGAATCATTGAACACAAGAAATGATCATAGATAAATGTTTAAAAAATATGATCATTATAGTATTACTTTAATGTTGTGTTTGGATTACGAATTTGAATGAGAATTTTAAAAAAAATAAAAATAAAAATAAAAAATAGAGAAAATGTGAGTGAAATATAATTACATTTTATTTATATTTTATCCATATTTTTTTTTATTTTAAATTTATACCCAAATTCATGCAAAAGACCATTGCAACCCTTAAAATGATCATGCAGAGAGAGGGAGAAAAAGGAAGAGAGCGAGACTTCTACCTTTCACAAATAGGGCATGTTGGACCACTGATCCCAACAACAATATGAGCCGAACAATATTTCCTTCCAGGCTAATGGAGACTTATGTGCTGGTATGATAGACCGGATTTTATACCAAACCACCTTGATTAATGAAATTAATAGTAAAAAAATTAATAATTTCATAAAATAGTGTAAGATTAATGAAAATCATTTTTTTTTCTTTTTCTTTTGTACTTAAAATTATGATTCTTAATTTCTCTCAATATTAAAAATTCGTCAATTTCGTTGGATTAAATGTCCGTTGTACATGTAAAATTTGCAATCAAACATAAGATCATGAGTCTATGGACTAATAATTTCAATCATATGCTATAATCCTACTAATAAAACATATTCAACAAGTCTTACTTTAAATTAATAGGGCTATGTTTTCAATATTAACCTTACAACCTAATCTGCTAATCTGCAATTTTCACAGCAAATTCTCTACTTTTTACTGATTTCAACTGCAAAAGTATGATTTTTAAAACAATCTCAATCAAAGATTTGTTGGGTAATAATCCTAACAGATAGGACTGGCTGATAATTTTGCGTAAATAACTTGCGTTTTTTAGTTGTCACACCAAGCTTGGGCTGAACTTCTTAAATACCAATTCAGTATGGGCCCATCTTTGCTCATAGGCCGAATGCAAATTGGGCCTGACATATATGATATAACAATACAAAATAGTAAGAAACTGAAAAGTCCTGTTAGAAACACTGCAGGAAATTTGAGTTTTAGCGGCGTTTTAGCCTGAAAAATGCCGTAAAAATGTTATAGCAACATGTAAAATTTTCATCGTTGATATGGCCACTATAATAACTTTACAACGTTAGAAAATCATTGCGAAAACTATTAGACGTCGTTTTTTAAAATGCCACAAAATCTTTGACATCCGCTTCCATTTCCATCACAGACTAACGCATCATCATGATGTCATTTAGTGGCATTTTTTAAAATGCCACCTTTTTTTTGTTCTCTCTCCTGATTCTGAAATATGATTAGAATTACAATCAGATAAAAATATTCACCTAATATCATACAAGCAGCCAGCTACCAAAGAGTTTTTATTTTTATTTTTTTTGGAGTGAATAAGTCATAAAATAAAACAAGAAAATTTACAAGGTTCCAAGGGCCATACCCCAAGACCTACCACAACTAAACAGGGCTAAAGCCTAAACAGATCTGCAACTAAAAGATTGGATCCGAATAACTTGTTCAACATCCATATATACAAAGGAAATAGGGATAATGAACAAGTTCAAAAGACCAGAAAACCGAATCCTAACCAAAATAAAGTCCACCCAACAAAATTCCATCCATTCCTCTATACACTCTAGCATCAACCTGGACAATATGTAGACCATATGCATATATCCAACAGAGATAAAGCTGACCTAGAATCGTAAGAGCACACATATGAAATATAGCATTAAGGACCAATATAACATTGTTTGTAGCAAACTCACAATATAGGACAACTAAATCATTCAATCCACAATGAACATTCAGTTCAATAAGGAATAATAGTGTTAAATGGAGTATTGAGTTCATAGGAAAATAGGCTAAAAGATGACAACTCCAACAATTTATAACTCCCCTCGCTCCAAATATTGCTTAGTCAAACAGCTTAACAAAACCTCCAGAAGTAGAATTAATAGGGGTAATAAAAACATAGCTATGCTACATTAAACTTTTAGAATGATAAGCATGTCATTAAATAATTTAAAAGAAAACAGCTCCTCATCTCTCAGGTCCAAGATCTTTCATTCATCTTTTGATTTTCATCAAAATCTTTAACCTAACAATGATTTGATAACATTTGACAAAAACTACAAAGCAACTCCCAATTATAATAATACCCAAAAAAGTGTGGAAAGAACTATGGTTTGGATGATAGCTGCCTAAAATTGTACTTGGCCAATTCCTTGTATTTCTCAATAACTTCCATCAAGCACACAGTCTGTGAAAGAAAAGTTAACAAACTTATAATCACGATCATTGTACCCCAAATTAAAGAAACTTATAATGCATGACGATGACATATACTATTCAGACAATTCAATACAATGTTATTCAGTTGCAAACCTGTGTGATAATCTCTTCATCTGTAGCATTGGATTGCGCCCTAAGCTCCTTCATTTGTGTCTGCAATTGTTAATTAGTTAATTAGTCACCAATAAAATTTATATTAACAAAACTGATAAGAGAATCATGAAAACAATCATAGCTGTGTGAGAGAGAGAGAAGCAACCAAGCTACATACTGTGACCTCAGCAACTTTATCAGTACTTGGTTTGTTATCCTTTGAGTACCCAGCCATCCACACCTCTAAGCAAGTTGCAGGAACTCCATTCTTCTTATTTGTTTCCTATAATCACAATTAAAAATGAGTAACAAAATCAAAACATACAATTTCAATTTGATATATAAAGAAACTATTTACCTCTACTCAAACAACTAAGAATGGTTTTCTGCCGGTTATGTGATTTAATGTTTTCATCTTCGAATTTATTTGTTTTTTGTACTTTTTTTCTATTACATATGAACACAAACACAAGATAATTTATTAATTAACAAACTCATCTTATAAGATTACAATAGAGTTCAATAAACAATTTAATACAAACAATTCATTGAACTAACAACATTAAATGATACATGTGCCTTTCGAGTGCCCCAATAATGACCAAGCTCCACTATGGATGCTCATGTACTCTTTCGGGTCGATGAGTTAACCCATCAACATCATTGTCGAATGACATATATCCCATTTTTTTAACTCTAGCCTTCTACTCTCTCTATTTTTTTTTTCAACAGATGCCAAAATAACTTCTTCATCGACTCGTCAACATTTGTATTAACCTGCAAATAATTGGCGACTTTAATTATTAAGTACTCAATAGACGCCAAAATAAACTAGAAGTTTTTTTTTTTCTTTTTGATTTTTTAATCAATTAACTAATAAGTTGACTTTTTTTTTTTTACCTTCTCAAAAGAGGCCTATATATATCAATATTTATACAAATAGAATTTTCTTACTTAAAAATGAATTTTTTAATACACCATATTTTTTCAATGGAGTTACAATGGCTAATACATAGAGGAATATGGAGTGTTTCTGAAAGTAACCCCATAACTAGATGATGATCTTGATTTCGCAACTTATAAAAATATATATGGGTCTGTCATTGTAATTTTTACTGTATATTACTATTCGTATTATCAAGTGATAAAGACTTGAGGATATATTTAAAATCTTGAATTCAAGTCACCTCAAGAGTCATTAGAGATTTATTTGATTGTTAATTGCAGAACTCTAAGAATAATTGACATGCACGTAAACTAGTTAGGACACTCAATTAAAAAAAAAAAATAAAATAAGTAAAAGTACACTATTGCCCATATATATGTAGTTGCAATACCAATCATAAGTACATGACACAAATTGAAAGTACCTACAACCAAATCCTCATCATAAAATGATTAAGGTTAATTAAGTAACACGAAAAATCGTGAAATATTATATATCAAAAAATTAGGTGGATTCGTGGTGATTTAGTTGCTAGATTTTGACATATGTCCAAATCTAGTTGTAAGTATATGAACTAATGGGCCAATCATTAAAGGGTCCACTCCCACCATAGATATAATCTATGGGACTATTAACATTGATCTATCCAACTTCTTAGACTATCCACCAACAAGCTTAGATGGTCCTAACCTTTAAGGTTTTGAGATTTTTATACAATCATATGATTGGCAAGGTTTTTGAATAGAAAGACAAAAATAAATTGGAGATAAAGATTCCAGAAGTAAAAACATGTGATCCTCTTCAAAACAACTACCTTAGCCAACAATTTCAAATTTCCCATAGGCCTCACAAGTTTATTGATTCAAATTTTTTGGATTCTCAAAATTTCCCGAGGAAGAGCTATTGATATTCTTATAATTGCAGAGAAAGATGCACTCTAGGGTTGAGTAAAGTTACTTGGGCCGAAAAAATAATAGATGAAAATTTTAGTTAAAGTTTGATCATGAAGATCTTAGCCAACAAGCTAAGTTGACTTCTTTCTGCGAAATAAATTTAGATTCATGAATTATGATATCGGTTATAAAACTGATGGTATATAGTGCTCACAAGAATATTAGAATATGATTTTTATCCTCTAGAGTATGAGAAACATACAAAACATTAATGGAAGATATCCCGACTCCTGGAAGCAACAAAACGGATAGAAAAACAAGACACTATCTCTATAATTAAAGGAAAAAGGTATGTCCTCAAAAAGAAAATGAAACAAATAAGGCTATGCATAACCAAGAAACTATCTTAAACTGGAGTATCCGTTTAAGTGGATCCAAGGAATAACTAAAAATTTAATTACAACTAGTTCCAGAAACTAAATGGAACTTCATAGGCACTTTTCAAAACATATATCCACTGAATTGTACTACTATTCTAGATCCATTCAAAACCCAACTGTGACCATCATAAATACAAAATATACACTGACCTGTTCTATGCCGAAACCCTTCAAAACCCCAGTTAGTGACCACAACATACATACAAATTGACTACACTAACAAAAGCCTACACAACTTGGTAGCATTGCCTACTTTAGAACAAGTTCAGTACAACATATATAGTAGCACCCACTCCCTGAAGAAGTACCAGCTTGGTTAGAAGAACGAAATTCTATACAACATTGTATCCATGGTGGATTCCTTGAAGAATCATCATTGTTTTCAGGCAAACCAAGTAATTTATTAATCTTGGCAGAATATTCAGAAGAGAAGTCGTCGAGTAAGCAATGAAACACAACATCCAATTCAAGACAGGGATCGAGTAAATATTAACTAGTGTTAGGTTTTTATTCTTGGCAATCTCGTTTGACAAAACTCCTTTCAGTTGTACTTATTTTTGCACTTTTTATTTTAGTGAGGCTATGAGTTTTTAGATGCGAATCCAACCCGAATTGTGTCTTGCAGAGAAGTTTGTGATGCTAATGCTTTCAAGATTGCCACTTCGCTGATTATGATGGGGATCGAGCTACCCGGTTAGCTCGCGGGGGTCTAAGGGGCAACGCCCCCGAAGCAAAATGCAAAATTGCATTCGAAGTTGCATGTCCACCCTTGCTCGCTCGAGCGAAGGCTTCGTCTGGAAAAAAACCTGAGAAGGATGAATGTACGCTCGAGCAAAGGTTGTTTGGCTCGAGCGAAGCCACTTATGGAAAACATGCGTTTTTGGTTCCTCGCTCGAGCAAGCGAGTCTTCGCTTGAGCGAGCTTTGCAGTCCTAGATTTCTATAAGTACGTGTTTCTGTCAAATTTTAGGATTACTGCTTCAGACCTTCTTTTTGGATGTGGGAACATAATTTTTGAATGACAACACGTGGCCGAGGTGACACCGAAGTGTCAGCCAAGGTGTCACGTGTCCTGGTCATGATGCCGAGATGATCTCGGCTAGGCCGAGGTTATCTGCGAGGATACCAAAATCCAGGATAAGCGAATAAGGGACATGAGTCCTAGAATGGAAGAAGACTTCAGTTTGGGTAAAGATAAGATTCTTAGAGAGTTTATCCTAATCTTACTGGAAGTCCAAGATTAGCAGTAATCCTGAGTCCATTGAAGTTAGGCTTCTATTGGGACTAGGATTGTGTTGGCTATAAAAGGGAGGCATCCCCATGGGTCTAAAGGTATGCTTTTTATGCTCCCTAGTGAGCTAAGCACTATTGGTTATCTTTGAGAGATGTTTCTTGACTTGATCGTGAGTGCCCGGGTGGGCGAACCACCGCCGAATCTCTTCTTTACATTGCAGGTGGTTCGAGCTTAATCTATTCTGCCAGTGTTCTCCAGTTGAGTACTTAGTTGGTAGTGTGGTTGGAAATTGACACACACATTAAGGTTTATATCTGGGGATATTTTGCTAGTTTTCTTTGATGTTTAATTAAGTATTCAACTCATGGGCTAAGAAGAATACATCAAAGGTTCGTTTGTTCATTCTATACAAAAGAGAGAGTTGTTCTTCGGTGGATTCTGAAGAATTTGAGCCTGAAGCTTTGGCGAATTCTGGAGTGGCTCATCGTCAAGACAATTCCGAGGTGAAGACGGGGTTGGAAGAGACACATAGGGGTTGGTTCAATTTGGGCATGGATTCGCTAGGTAAAAACTCATAGCCTCACTTGTGGTTTTTCTACGTTAAAATCGTTGTGTCGATTTGTCTTGATTGTTTGATTGAGATTGTTTTATTGCTTAAAATTGATACATAATCACAAATCAACATCTAGGGATTTCTAGATTTTTCAACTAGTTTTCCCCTAAATAGATTGCAATGCTAAAATCATAAATAATCTAAAGAACTAGAACAGTAAGATCATCACAAATTATATAAACTAGTTTTTTTTTATAAAAAACAAAAAACAAAAAAACAAAACTAATGAATGAAAAAATTACAGAGTTAATCAACATATTTAACAATGAGAAAGTAGACAATAAAAAATGTACCTGAGATAAGAGCAAGAGAGATCGATTTGGTTCAAGAATGATATAAATTTTGGATCTGCGATTTGATGAAGAACATATCGAGTTTGAGTTCGAGTTCGAGTTCAATGAAGAACAGCTAGAGCACAGCCCTCAAGTGACAGAGATCAATGAAGAACAGATAGAGAGTTCGATTGCGAGCAACAAAGATCGATGAAGCGCAAACCATGGTGTGCGAGAATGAGATAATAGAAATTAAATGCAAAATCTACAATTGAGCGAGCGAGTTTGTTTGAGAATGAGAGTGAAAGTGATAGTGAGAGCCTCAAATCGAGGGTTTGGGAAGATAGGGAGACTGAGTCGTGGAAGAGACTGAGAAAGAGAGAGCCTGGGTTAAAAGAGATGGAGGTTTGGACGGTCAATAACTGGGCCCAATATGATGCCGTTTCATTGATATCAGAGACAACGATTGTGTTTGGTTTGGTATTTGAGATAAATTTTCAAAAAAGATTTTGGAGAGAGAGTTTATAAATTTTTTTGGTTTATTTGGTTGTATATTTTAGAAATTATTTTGGAGTATGAGAGTTTGGGATGATTTGATATTTTGTTGTAATTGAGTAGATGTGTATGAGAAAAAAAGTGATTGAGAAGGAGAGATGAGAGAGAAAAAAAAAAGTAATTGATTGATGTGTAGGAGAGAGAAAGTGATTTTAGAAATTTTTTTCCAAAATCACTAAACCAAACAAAATTTTGAATTTTTTTTTCTAAAATTTGTTTCTCAAAAGCAAACCAAACAAGGTCAACATTTTCAAAACGTCGTGTTTCATTAATTTAAAATGGCATTTTCATAAACGCTATAAAAGAACTGCTGCAATAGCCCCTTTTTTCTTGTAGTGAAAGATGGGTGTATTAATAAATCTTCCTAAATTTTTTATGAATCAAAAAGTCACATTTACTTTTAATTGTTACCAAAAATTCTATTTTTATTATTTTAGTAGCATTTTTATAATAATAATAAAAAGTGTTACTAATGGTTAGTTTTTAGTGTCAGTTGAAAAAATGTTATAGAGAAATGTCACTAACACTTGTGGGACTTCTGATCTATACAAATACTTGTGAGAGTTAGGGATTGTTTGAGAAGTGCTAGATTAGTATACTTTTTAACTTTTTACAAAAAAAATATATATATATAAAATGTGAGCTGAGATTGAAGTGATGTGATAAAAAGATGATTTGACCCAAATAAGATAATATGCCTGTTTGGTGCAGCTTAAAAGCTACTTATTTCAGCTTTTAGCTTAATTTAAGCTACAAGTGGTGTGTTTGGTAGAGTTTAAAATCACTTTGTGTAGCTTAAATTAAGCCAAAAAAGTGATTTTTGGTTGAGTGGCTTCTGGGGTGCTTATTCATTCAGCTTAAGCAGGAAGCTAAAACTTGAGGGGCAAAATTACTTAAATGTCCTTTATTCATTTAAAGTATTACCAAATTGCTATTATATAAAGTACAAAAATAATCATTGTTCATTTCTCTGACAGAGAGAGAGAGGCGATTTTTGGCGAGCTTTGGTTCATTCTCTCTCTCTTTCTCTCTCTCTCTCTCTCTCTGTGACGAACCAAAGCTCTCTTCTCTTCCTCTCTTTCTTCGCTCTCTCTTCACCACCACCATCACGTTGATGATTGAAACCCTAGCTTTGAGATCAAAACCCTAACTGTCAACTGCGTGATGGTCATGATAAAAAACCCTAACCGTCGACTCCGTGATGATCGCGATCAAAAAACCTAACCATCAACTGTGTAATGATCGCGATCAAAACCCTAACTGTCGACTGGTTCATTCTCTCTCTCTCTCTCTGTCTCCAGTGTTGGTTCATCAATGTTCTCTCTCCGACGATGAATTTCAAAATTTGTTTTTGGGAGGTTTTTTGTGTTTTTTTTTTATAAAAATAATAATAATTAAACATTTTATAATTTAGCCATCAATAATAATTTAGCCATTTTAGCCATCAATAATAATTTAGCCATTAATTAAGCATTGATACTGATTAATAATTTTAATATTAATTGATGCTACTTAAGCAATTAATTGATACTAATTAATTTATAATGAAAAAATAAAATAATTTTACTAAAAATGAAAAAATGACATATCACTAAAAAAATGATATAAATTGAAAAAAATGAAAGGATTTGTCAAATGAAAAAATGAATTACTAAAAATGAAAAAATGAAATATCACTAAAAATAATTAAAATGATTAATAATAAAGAATAATAATAATATGAAAAATAATAATAATTGATGGACAAATTGATAATAATAATAATAATAATTAATAATTGATGAGCAAATTGATAATTTTTATACTAAAATCAAAATTAATAATAATAATAATAATAATAATAATAATAATAATAAAGAAAAGAAATACAGATATAAATAATTAAAATGAATATATAAAAAATAATATGTAATGAAATCACAACATTAATATGAATTAGAACATGAATTAAATTTAATGAATTAACAAATTAAACAAAATTAACAAAGAAAGAAGAGAAGGGAAAAAAAAATTAAAAAAAGAAAAGAAAATAAGTTGAAAAAGAAAATAAAATGAAAAAGAAAAAGAAAAAAAAATATAAATGAAATCACAAATTTTATATCTTATAAGGGCAAAAATGACAATTATATAGCAAAAAGCTATTTTACAGCTTATTTAACAAACACTACTCTGCTGCTTAAATCCGTAATCCCACAGCTGCACCAAACAGGTTATCAGCTTATGTTCATAGCTGTAAGTTATAATCTATAATCACTTTCCCACAGCTCTATCAAACGGGGCTAATGTACTGAAATAGCATGTGCTATTTTAGCACATGCCAAACAAACCCTTAATGGTGCACAGGTCCGTATAACAAGACCCATGAATAATTAACCCTAATAATAATAATAATAATAATAATAATAATAATAATAATAATAATAATAAGATCAAGAGAGAAACAATCTTCCCCCATTAAATGGATATAGCGATCCCGGTTTTCCCTTCATTATTTATTGTATACCGGACTCGGTTCTGTGGATGATTGCTGTTATCTGTATCACGTTTCCGTCCTTTAACTCTTTGTATTTGAGTTTTTGGTTGTGTTTGGCAGGTTTGAAACATGTTGGTTCTGTTTAGAGACAAATAGTTAATGCCCAGATTTTGGCCTTCACGCTCGAGCGGGCCCTTTTGCATTTGCTCATCTGCTCGAGTGGGCAGTCTGACACTCAAGCGGGATTCTTCAGCCTTCAGTATTTTTTTCTCAGGTTTGAAAATGCTAGAAGTGTGCTTTCGACACTCGAGCGTCTGTTCTCACGCTCGAGCGGATGTTCGACGCTCGAACGGGGTGTTCGACGCTCGAACGGGGCGTTCTACGCTCGAGCGGACTGTGTGTATTTCAATATGGGAAGAAGCTTTTTGAATCACTTTTTTAGGCCCTCTCTCTCTCTCTCTAAAGCACCCCAAAACCCTAATTTGAGAGCTTCTCTCTCTAGAATACTCTCTCTCTCTCTCTCTCTACATTTTGATCTTGATTTAGTAAGACCCAACCCTTGTGTCTTCATTAAAGTGTTGGAGCTTCTTAAGACCTCCATTTTGATCCGAAAAGTTGTGGGTTTGGAGCACTTTTGAGTTTCTTCATCATCTCCTTTGGGTCTCTTCATTTGAGCCTTTGACATAAACATGTGGTCATTTTGACTTAATGTTGAAGTTGGGAAATTTTGGGTGTTAGGGTTTCAAAACTTGAAGTGTATAAAGAAGGGTTTTGTTCCTTTTGAACTATACATGTGTATTTGAGTCTTAAAATGAGGTTATTAATGTTTATTGATGATATTTGGACCTTTGGGTCAATGTTGAAAAAAAGGGGAAAATGCCTTAGTTGGACCTAATCGGGTCATTGGTGTAATTAATGAAATTAATTATGCGAATGTGAAATTGGTTTGGAAATAATGAAATTGGGCAATTGTGAGATCGAATGGTGTGTTGGATTGATTAATCACTCACCTATGAAAATGTTGATAATTTATCTGTTGAATGAATTTATTATCTGTTTAGAAATAAATGTTTTGGGCTATCGGTAGAGGATAGTCTTGATTGTTGTAGACACTGCATGATGATTAGGTGAATTAAAACTAATCACTTGAGTACGCCATTGAATATGATGGATGGGATAAGACATTGAATATGTGTTTTGCTTGATCATTGTATATGATAAGTGTTTAAATACATTGCATATGTATCTTGTTTGGGAGGAGATAGGGGATGTACTCTCAAACCTGTTTGGGAGGAGATAGGGGATGGACTCCATTGATAATTAAGTTGGCCGGAGTGTCCAGGGTGAAAGTCCCGAAATCTTGATTACGTTTGCATAACGTAGATAAATTGAAGTGTTGAAGTATTATTGATATGAGTTGTAGTCTCATTTTGAATTGAAGTACGGAAATGTTAGTGATGTGAGTTGTAGTCTCATATTATGTGATTATGATTGAAGTGTTGTTAACATGAGTTGTAGTCTCGTTATAAACTATCTGGATAAATTGAGAACCATATCTATGCATTTGTTTGGATAATGAAACGGAAAAGGATTGATATATATATATCTGTGAATATGGATTGGTTATGAAAGAGATGTACATCTGTTTATTTGAGTTAAACATTTATCAAAAGCTAATGTTTTAGTTATCGTTCATATTATGTTTAGCATATCTCTACTGGGCGTTAGGTCACCCTATATGGGACATCACTTTCAGGTACAAGTGATATGCCGCCTTCAAGGATGTAGCTTTGGGAGGTTGTAGAAGCTGAAGGCTTACTTTTGTGATTATCTTGTGTATTACATGTAAATTCAAGCCAAGGGCTTAGTGTGTCTAGAGTTAGAACTCTCTATTTTTGTAACCAAGTGTTGGCTTGGAAAGTTGTAAGCCCGTAGGGCATTTACTTTTGTTGTCAACATGTAATACTTTTGAACTAAATACTCTGATGAATGGAAACATGTTTTATTCTTTTATGTCTATAGATGTCTTGAATGATTGGTTTATATGTATTATTTTGACGGCGTTACAACTTGGTATTAGAGCGTACTGGGTTTGAATACTTTGGGTACGTGGGAAGTGGTTAGTACCACATTGGGTTTGTCTCGCTTGTTAGAGACTTATGTATGATGTTAGGTGCTTATGTGATAACATGTTTACGTGACTAAGTGGGTATGAAATTTAGTTTCTAGGATGTTGATTAGATCCTTGGGTATCTGGGAGTCCTGTTGGAAAGGCACTTGATCAATGTTGTTTCTAACTGGAACTCTAGCAACACCACGGGATTGTCATTATCCGGAAATGAAATTCGTAAGTGTTTATGTGATTATATGCTTACGTGGAGTGAATTACAGTTGTCCATGTATTAGGACATGAGTGAAATAGCTTTGGCACATTTGTGAATGTGCTAATGTTCTTGTTACCTTTATTAGGATGTCAAGTCGAGGACGTGGTGGTAGGCGTGGTAGCCCTAGGAGGCAGGAGATGCCTATACCGGATGAGATTCCGGCGCAGTAGGAGGGGATTGGTCAGGCCAATGTGGCCGAGCCAGTAGGTGAGCAGGCCATGGGCGCCTTAGCCCGCGAGATGGTAGGAGCATTGAGGGAATCCATGGACATTCTCAGGGCTGAGAATCAAGTCCAGGCCCATGTAGCTGAGGCAGGGCCATCCTTTCTGAAGAGGGAGTTTTTCCGGTCTAATCCGGATGAGTTTCTAGGGGATCCTAAAGAGCCACTTAAGGCTAACGAATGGCTTGAACAGATGACGAAGACGTTTGAGATGCTTGGCATCAAAGACAGAGGCTTGAGGGTGACCTTGGTGTCCTTCCAGTTGAAGGAAGACGCGGGTCAGTGGTGGAACTTTATGTGAGGGTGCATTGGAGGGACTTGGGAGGCTTTCGTTGATGCCTTTCAAGAGAAGTTTTTGCCTCCCACTGTTAGGGAGAAGTTGAGAGACCAGTTCTGTCGGCTTAAGCAGCTGAATACACTAGTGGCAAAGTTCGAGGCCACCTTTACCAGCTTATTGAGGTTTGCACCAGAGTTGGTGGCGACCGAAGAGCGTAGGTGCTTGGAGTTCGAGAAGAAATTGAGGATCGGACTCATGCTTCGAGTGGCCGGGTCCATGACTAGGGAGTATGGGCGCCTTGTGCAAGTTGCAGCCAATCTTGAGACCATTATGGAGGCGGAAGAGGAGAGGATGAGGGGCTCCAAGAGGAGTCAGGAAGGTCAGGGGGACAGTAAGAGGCAAAGGGGCTTTAACCCTCAGCAGTCCCAGGGAGCATATCCTAGATCTACCTTTCCAGTACCGAGGTTCTGGGAGAGGCAGACAGGGAGACTTCACTTGTTACAAATGTGGTCAGCTGGGCCACAAGTCGCCAGCTTGCCCGCAGAGGGGAAGAGGGTAGAGAGCAGCTTCATCTTCGGCTCGTCCTCAGAGCCAGAGTCAGGGCAGAGGCCAGCCGCTCTCTTGTTACCAGTGTGGTCAGGCGGGGCACCTGAAGAAGTTTTGCCCACAGTTGAGTGGCACATTTGGTGCATTTGGTTCAAGGCAAACTCAGAGCCATCAGTCAGCTCAGTCAGTTTAAGCCTCGAGGGCCAATCAGGGAGCCTCTTTAGCTCAGTCGGTGCAGCAGTCTTATGCTTCGAGGGGTGAGCAGGTTGATCAGAGACCTTCTGGGCGCGTGTATGCTGTTACAGCGCAGGATTTTGTACCGGCTCCATCTGTTGTGAGAGGTACTTTTTTGATTTGCAGCTCGATTGCTAATGTGTTGATTGATACGAGTGCATCACATTCCTTTATATTTGCTGCATTTGCATTTGTTTTGGGGTTGGAGTTGGCGCAGTTAGCATCTCCTATTTGTGTTGTATCGCCTGTTGCGGGTGAATTAATTTTGAAACAAGGATGTAGAGGTTGTGATATAGAGGTCGCTGATCGTCGGCTTCCATTTTCGTTTGTAGTAATGGTTATGTCAGGTTTTGATGTGATTTTGGGTATGGACTGATTATCGTCATACTGGACTGTGATAGACTGTTATCGCCGGAGGGTTATTGTGTGTACCTTGAGCGGGGATTGTTTTCATTTCTTGGCGGATCGGGTTGGTAAAGTCTTACCACCAGTGTATGATCCACGAGGGCGGAGTGAGCTTAGTTGTCTTCTCGCTACCTGTATGAGTAGTGAGTGTGATGAGACCAGGACTGAGTTGCCCAGAGTGGTTTGTGAGTACTTGGACGTCTTTCCCGAGGATCTTGTTGATTTACCACCCCATCGAGAGATTGAGTTCTCTATTGACTTAGTGCCTGGCACGACATTGATTTCTATGGCACCGTATCATTTTGCTCCAGCCGAGTTAAGTGAGTTGAAGATTCAACTCCAAGAGTTGCTAGATAAGGGCTTTGTTCACCCTAGTACTTCGCCATGAGGAGCACTGGCCCTCTTTGTTAAAAAGAAAGATGGGGCTTTGAGACTTTGTATCGATTACCGAAAGTTGAACTGGGCTACGGTTAAGAATAAATACCCTATGCCTCGTATAGATGATTTGTTTGACCAGTTGAAAGGATCCCATTGTTTCTCTAAAATAGATTTGAGATCGGGTTGCCACCAGTTGAGGGTCAGGGAGGAAGATATCCCGAAGACGGATTCCGTATGCGGTATGGCCATTATGAGTTTCTGGTGATGCCTTTTAGGCTTACCAATGCACCAGCCATGTTTATGGACTTGATGAACTGGGTTTTTCGGGAGTTCTTAGATCGTTTTGTAGTCGTTTTTGTAGACGACATTCTGATTTATTCACATTCGGAGGAGGAGCATGAGGAACACTTGAGAGTGGTGCTTGAGTTGCTTAGAGCCCATAAGCTATATGCCAAGTTTGGAAAGTGTGAATTCTGGCTAAGAGAGGTTAAAGTCTTAGGCCACATGGTATCCGGGGAAGGGGTGACTGTAGATTCATCCAAGATAGAGGTAGTGCAAGATTGGGCACAGCCTAAGAGTGTCTTTGAGATCTGCAAATTTCTGGGATTGGCCGGTTATTACTGTAGGTTTGTGAAAGATTTCTTCAGGCTAGCTTCGCCATTGACTAGATTGATGCGAAAAGGGGTCAAGTTTGTATGGAATGAGATTTGTGAAAGGTCGTTCCAAGAGCTTAAAGTTAGACTTACCACCGCTCCAGTTTTGATTATTCTGGAGAGGGGTTTGGGTTATGCAGTATATTGTGATGCCTCACGAGAGGGTTTGGCTTGTGTATTAATGCAAGAAGGGAAAGTAGTAGCCTATGGCTCATGTCAGTTGAAAACACATGGGAAAAACTACCCTACACATGACCTAGAGTTAGCGGCTGTAATATTTGCCTTGAAAATTTGGAGGCATTACTTGTATGGTGACAGATTCGAGGTGTTCTCGGATCATAAGAGTCTGAAGTATCTGTTTACATTGAATCTGAGGTAGAGGAGGTGGATGGAGTTCATTGAGGATTACGACTTTGAGTTGCACTATTATTCGGGGAAGGCCAATGTTATGGTCGATGCCCTTAGTAGGAAGTCCATTAGTGATGTAGCTTGCATAGCCATTCGAGAATAGGAGATGTTGGGTGCACTTGGTGAGTTTGACTTGCTCCTGGGTGAATCTGTTGAGTCTGCGGCCTTGTTTTCTGTAGTGGCACAACCTACACTTGTGAATCGAGTGTTAGAGGCACAGAGGGGTGACTTAGAGGTAGACTCCTTCCAGGAAAAGATATCTAGTGGGAAGGTAGAGAAGGGCTTGACTGTGTATCCCGACCTGAGTGTGAGGTACTGAGACCGCTTGTTTGTGCTGGAGTCTTGCCGAGAGGAAGTACTCCGAGAGTTTCACCATTCACGCCTTGCGGTGCATCTGGGAGGCACAAAGATGTATCATGATATGAGTCACCAGTTTTGGTGGAAAGGGATAAAGAAAGATGTGGCAGTTTTTGTGTCTAAGTGCCTTACTTGTTAGCAAGTGAAGGCCGAGCATCAGAGGCCAGCGGGTTTGTTGTAACCCTTGCCTATTGCCGAGTGGAAATGGGAGCATGTCACGATGGACTTCAGTATTGGTCTTCTGAGGACTCAACAGGGTAGTGATACCATTTCGGTGGTAGTGGATCAGTTGACAAAGTCGGTGCACTTTATTCTTATGTGCGTGAGAGATTCGGTAGATCATCTTGCCGACTTGTATATTCGGGACATAGTGAGGTTGCATGGAGTCCCAGTGCCGATCGTCTCAGATAGAGATCCGCGTTTTACTGCTAGGTTGTGGCAGAGTTTGCAGAGTGCTTTGGGCACTAAGTTGACCTTTAGCACGGCTTACCATCCTCAGACTGACAGGCAGTCCGAACGTACTATTCAGATCCTTGAGGATATGCTTCGAGGCTGTGTCCTTGACTTTAGTGGGTCGTGGGAGAGGCACTTGCCCTTAGTGGAATTTGCCTACAACAATAGTTTCCAATCGAGTATTGGTATGGCACCGTTTGAGGCCTTGTATGGCCGACCTTGTAGGTCTCCTGTGTGTTGGGCCGAGGTGGATGATGCACCTTTATTGGGCCCGGAGTTGGTGCGGGAAACGATGAAGAAAGTTGAACTTATCCGTAAGAGGTTAGTTACAGCCCAGAGTCGCCAAAAGAGTTATGTCGACTGTAAGAGGAGGCCTTTGGCATTCGAGGCGGGTGATCACGTCTTTTTGAAAATATCACCTAGGCGGGACTTGATGAGGTTTGGGAAGAGTGGGAAGTTGTCCCCTTAGTTTATTGGTCCCTTTGAGATCTTTGAGCGGATTGGGGAGGTTGCATACCGTTTAGCTTTACCACCGTAGTTGTCCGAGGTGTATGACGTGTTTCATGTTAGTATGCTTCGGAAGTATGAGCCGAATCCGTCACATGTATTGGATTAGGCCGACTTAGAGGTAGATGAGGATGCCTCGTATGAGGAGAGACCGGTATGGGTCTTCGATAGGCGGGATCAAGTCTTGCGAGGCAAGATGATACCCTTGGTGAAGGTCTTGTGGAAACATCACAGAGTGGAGGAAGCCACTTGGGAATGTGAGTTAGAGGTCCGTGGAAAATACCCGGACTTGTTTGTTAATGTTTAACCATGTATTGGGAATTTTATTTCTTGATGAAATCTAAAAACATTGTATATGTTTTGGCTTATGGAAATTGTTGAATATATTTTGGAACTATGAGTTTAATTTTACATTGTATATGTTGAATGTGGTGTAGAAATGCAAATATATTGTTAACATTCAATATGTTATTGAATTGTGGCATATATGTGTTGAAATGGGTGGATTTCAAGGGAATGCATGTTGATAATGCATGTTGGAAGTTATATTGTAAGTTGCCTCTTGAAAAGAGATGGAATGACCAGTAATGGGTCAAGTTAATGAATGTTGAATTATAATCTTGTCGAGAATTGAAAAATCAAAATTTTTGAAACTTATGTTGATAATTTCGGAGACGAAATTCTTTAAGGGGGGAAGGTCATAGCGATCCCGGTTTTCCCTTCATTATTTATTGTATACTGGACTCGGTTCCGTGGATGATTGTTGTTATCTGTATCGCGTTTTCGTCCTTTAACTCTTTGTATTTGAGTTTTGGGTTGTGTTGGGTAGGTTTGAAATAGGTTGGTTGTGTTTAGAGACAAATAGTTAATGCCTAGATTTTGGCCTTCACGCTCGAGCGAGGCTTTTCACGCTCGAGCGGGCCCTTTTATATTTGCTCCTCCGCTCGAGCGGGATTCTTCAGCCTTCACTATTTTTTTCACAAGTCTGAAAATGCTGGAAGTGTGCTTTCGACGCTCGAGTGGGAGTCAATGTCTGACGCTCGAGCGGGGTGTTCCACGCTCGAGCGGACTGTGTGTATTTTAATCTAGGAAGAAGCTTTTTGAATCACTTTTTTCGGTCCTCCCTCTCTCTAAAGCACCCAAAAATCCTAATTTGAGAGCTTCTCTCTCTAGAATACTCTCTCTCTCTACATTTTTATCTTGATTTAGTGAGACCCAACCCATGTGTCTTCATTAAAGTGTTGGAGCTTCTCAAGACCTCCATTTTGATCCAATAAATTGTGGGTTTGGAGCACTTTCGAGTTTCTTCATCATCTCCTTTGGGTCTCTTCATTTGAGGTAGGGATAACTACTCATATTTATGGCCTTTGACATAAACATGTGGTCATTTTGACTTAATGTTGAAGTTGGGAAATTTTGGGTGTTAGGGTTTCAAAACTTGAAGTGTATAAAGAAGGGTTTTGTTCCTTTTGAACTATACATGTGTATTTGAGTCTTGAAATGAGGTTATTAATGTTTATTGATGATATTTGGACCTTTAGGTCAATGTTGAAAAAAAGGGGGAAATGCCTTAATTGGACCTAATCGGGTCATTGGTGTAATTAATGAAATTAATTATGCGAATGTGAAATTGGTTTGGAAATAATGAAATTGGGCAATTGTGAGATCGAATGGTGTAGTTGGATTGATTAATCACTCACCTATGAAAATGTTGATAATTTATCTGTTGAATGAATTTATTATCTGTTTAGAAATAAATGTTTTGGGCTATCGGTAGAGGATAGTCTTGATTGTTGTAGACACTGCATGATGATTAGGTGAATTAAAACTAATCACTTAAGTACGCCATTGAATATGATGGATGGGATAACACATTGAATATGTGTTTTGCTTGATCATTGTATATGATAAGTGTTTAAATACATTGCATATGTATCTTATTTGGGAGGAGATAGGGGATGTACTCTCAAACCTGTTTGGGAGGAGATAGGGGATGGACTCCATTGATAATTAAGTTGGCCGGAGTGTCCAGGGTGAAAGTCCCGAAATCTTGATTACGTTTGCATAACGTAGATAAATTGAAGTGTTAAAGTATTATTGATATGAGTTGTAGTCTCATTTGGAATTGAAGTACGGAAATGTTAGTGATGTGAGTTGTAGTCTCATATTATGTGATTATGATTGAAGTGTTGTTAACATGAGTTGTAGTCTCGTTATAAACTATCTGGATAAATTGAGAACCATATCTATGAATTGGTTTGGATAATGAAACGGAAAAGGATTGATATATATATATCTGTGAATATGGATTGGTTATGAAAGAGATGTACGTCTGTTTATTTGAGTTAAACATTTATCAAAAGCTAATGTTTTAGTTATCGTTCATATTATGTTTAGCATATCTCTACTGGGCGTTAGGTCACCCTATATGGGACATCACTTTCAGGTACAAGTGATATGCCGCCTTCAAGGATGTAGCTTTGGGAGGTTGTAGAAGTTGAAGGCTTACTTTTGTGATTATCTTGTGTATTACATGTAAATTCAAGCCAAGGGCTTAGTGTGTTTAGAGTTAGAACTCTCTATTTTTGTAACCAAGTGTTGGCTTGGATAGTTGTAAGCCCGTAGGGCATTTATTTTTGTTGTCAACATGTAATACTTTTGAACTAAATATTCTGATGAATGGAAACATGTTTTATTCTATCCCACCAACCCATCACTACTTGTGGCTACCTCCTTTCTCTTCCAACTCCATCAGCAAGCCTAGCCTCTTTCTTACCGATGACTCCCTTTTCCAGCCCCTTTCTTCCTCAAAAATTAATTGCCATATAGAACATGAAAAAGATAATAACAAACAAAAATAAAAAATAAATATCATAGTTCAGACGTATATATGATTATTGTATATAAAGAAATAAGATTTTGGTGTTTAACAAATGTTTGAGTGTAGTTGGTTATCATTTTGATGAATTTTATGTGATTTTGACAAAAATTGAGTTGTTCGGTTCTAATTTACCAAACAAATTAATATTGTTCGGTCTTTCCTTGTTGAACATTTTAAGGATGTTCAGACTATTAGGATTAAGACATACTTAGAAATCAATGACACACACAGAAAAAGAAGACATAAGAGATTTACGTGGTTTGGGAATTGCCTACGTCCATGGAGAAAGATATCTGTTATAGAATTATCCCGAAGGGGGATTACAGAACTCACACCTCACAACTCTGTATAGAACTCTCTCATTCACAAATAACACTCTCTTTTCAGTATGTGTTATCTCGGCCCTTCCTTCTCACCTCAATTTATACACAAAAGAGAGGGAAAATCAAGTCAAGAGAGGAGTTATTGGGCTGGCTGCCACCTGTCATCTTCCCTCCTACTTCTTGACTTGGAGAGCCACCTTTTAATAACTCCTCCATGTGAGCTGGAGTTAACACAGACTAGTAAAGTCAAACTCGATCAATTTCGTAGTTTTCGATCGGTTGGAACCGAACAAATTTGATTTGTTCAATCATTTTTAGTCAAACAAACTTAGGCTAGGTTTGGCATCCCCTAAAAAAGTCAAAAAGTCACTATCCTATTTAAGTCACATCATTCTATTTAAGTCACATCACCTCTCTACCACATCGCTTCAAACTCAACTTATATTTTATAAAAAGTCAAAAAGTGCACTTATTTAGAACATCTCAAATAACCCCTTAGTTTGTTCAATGGAACACGACAAGACAAATCAAGTTCATTTGGTCCTGTTTATTTCAAAAAAAATTCAAATACAAAACAAAAAAAATGGTTGAGGAAAAGCTAGGGTGAGGAAGGGCTACTACTAGGCAACGATGGAGGTGCGAAAGGGTGTTAGGGGATAGGGTGGGGATTGGGGAGGGCCGCTAGAGGCAGCGCTAAAAGTGGCCGCACTACAAAAAAATTGACTTTTTGCGACGGCAAAATGCCATCACAAATACTCAAAATGCTGTCTCAAAAGGTTTTTTGCGACGACATATGACTTTTAGCGACGGCAAGTAGGGGGTCGCAACAAAGGGGTCGCAAAAGGTTTTAGCGACGACATGTTGCCGTCGCCTTTTTTTTGCGACGGCAAGTTGCCTTTTTTGCAACGGAATTTTTCCGTCGCCATTAATATGAAAAAAATCTGAGATTTTTTAAGACGGCACTATTTTGCCGTCGCTAAAAGTGTTATTTGCGACGGCAAAAAAGCCGTCTCTAAAGAATTTTTTGCGACAGGATACCTGCTGTCGCTAAAAAAATATTTGAGACAGCATGATGCCCGTCCCTAAAAGAGTATTTGCGACGGCTAAAGGTACCATTGCAAAAGGCTTTACCTCAATTCTGCCAATATTATTTGCAACGATAATGTGGTGCCGTCTCAAAAAAAAAAAAAAATAATAATAATAATAACATTATTAAAAATATGAAAATTACCTGTATTAAATGACAAATAATTGAAAAAGAAACCAATAATTACATAATAATATAAAAATTTCAGTATAAAAATAACAATTCATCCATAATAAAAATTTTCTTACATTCATTCATTACAACACATTAGCAAAATTATCTCACTACATAATATTGCATAATACATACACAATGTTTAAATACATAATGTTGTTCACAATTCAAAATAACGTAAATCAAAAACAAAAGTTTCCCTCATGATTTTTCCGTGGGTAACAAAAACAAAAGTTAATCGCAATCTTCAAATGCCTATATTCCACAAAAGTAAACTGCTACTCGGGAAATATCTGAAAACAAAAAATAAAAATAATTAATGAAAATATAATTATGTGTTAATATTTTAATTACAAAAAAATATAAAAAAATAACTACTATATAATTACAAAGATAATTAAGTAAATAATTTTGGCTAGACAAAAATCCGGCTCTAACTCCCAAATCGGGAACCAGATTGGAGTCCCGTCTTCTCCCACAAGTCTCTCGTGCCTAGGCGGTCATGTGTGCCAAGTGTTGTGCTAAACCGACGCCGTTTGGTGATTTTGGGGCATCAACACCTCCAATTCAAATTTCTTAATAAACTAGTTTGCCTAGACCGAAATCTAGCTCTAACTCCCAAACTAAGAACCCGATTGGAGTCCCGTTTTCTCCCACAAGTCTCTCGTGCCTAGACAGTCGTGTGTGCCAAGTTTCGTGCTAAACCGACGTCGTTTGCTGATTTTGGGACGTCAACACCTCCGATTCAAGTTTCTTAAGAAACTAGTTTGGCTAGAGTAAAATCCGGCTCTAACTCCCAAACCGGGAACCTGATTGGAGTCCCGTCTTCTCCCACAAGTCTCTCATGCCTAGACGGTCGTGTGTGCCAAGTTTCGTGCTAAACCGACGCCATCTGGTGATTTTGGGGCGTCAACACCTCCAATTCAAGTTTCTTAAGGAACTAGTTTGTCTAGAGTAAAATCCGGCTCTAACTTCCAAACCGGGAACTCGATTGGAGTCCCGTCTTCTCCCACAAGTCACTCGTGCCTAGACGGTCGTGTGTGCCAAGTTTCGTGCTAAAGTGGCGCCATTTGGTGATTTTGGGGCGTCAACACCTCCAATTCAAGTTTCTTAAGGAACTAGTTTGCCTAGAGTGAAATCCGGCTCTTACGCCCAAACTGGGAACCCGATTAGAGTCCCATCTTCTCCCACAAGTCTCTCATGCCTAGGCGGTCATGTGTGCCAAGTTTCGTGCTAAACCGACATCGTTTGGTGATTTTGGGGCATCAACACCTCTAATTCAAGTTTCTTAAGGAACTAGTTTGCCTAGAGTGAAATCCGGCTCTAACTCCCAAACTGGGAACCCGATTCGAGTCCCGTCTTCTTCCACAAGTCTCTTGTGCCTAGATGGTCGTGTGTGCGAAGTTTCGTGCTAAATCAATGTCATTTGGTGATTTTGGGGCGTAAACACCTCCAATTTAAGGTTCTTAAGGAACTTGTTTGCCTAGACCAAAATTCGGCTCTAACTCCCAAATTGGGAACCCCGATTGGAGTCTCGTCTTCTCTCACAAGTCTCTCGTGCCTAGACGGTCGTGTGTGCCAAGTTTCGTGCTAAATCGACGTCGTTTGGTGATTTTGCGGCATCAACACCTCCAATTCAAGTTTCTTAAGGAACTAGTTTGCCTAGAGTGAAATCCGGCTCTAACTCCCAAACCAGGAACCCGATTGGAGTCCCGTCTTCTCCCACAAGTCTCTCGTGCCTAGGCGGTCGTGTGTGCCAAGTTTTGTGCCTAGCCTCTATCGTTTTGGGTTGTGTACAGTTAATTTATGGTTAGTCTTAGCTTAGAATGCAAAGATACATTTTATACCTGATCTTCTGGTGGTGGTGTATATGGATTCTCATCTCCTGTAGATTCCCTAAATGCCCGGTGGCCACTCGATGCATCAGGAACCTATTATAGTCAATACATAATGAGTTAATCATATTTGAATTTTATTATACATATGTACATATATGTGGTGTGAAAATTTAACTATCAAACAATTTAATTTATATCAAACTTGTTTGTTGGGATCTACACTCACCCCCTGTGACACAAAGGCCATCATCTTCGCTCTCATCTGCCAGAATATGTAGAGAACTCGCTCGCATCTTCTCCTCGGCTCCTCCTCAACTCATCCCTTAGCTCCCTTAACCTCTTTGGGTAATCTGAACAATAGTCGATGGCTGGGGTGTTGACTGTGATGGCCCTGTCCCGTCTTTATACAATGCTTTTCGAGACACAGTTCTCTCATATGTGCGACAATATCCATGTCTGTCATGACCTATCAACTCATGGAAAATGGCATTCCTAGCCTCCAAAGTTTGATAATTATCAGGTAGCATGGAGAGTTGACGATTAAACTCATCCGGTATTGAATAAGACATACAAGCATATGTGAAATTAAGATGGTTGACACACAAAAAATAAAAAAATAAACTTTAAATACAATGTTAGGTGTTTGGAAACTACCAAGGTCTGGATAACCTTAGGGTCATCTATTCTACGTGTCATAAGCCAAACATTCATCTTATCAGTAGACTCCCCCTTATTGGTCATCTAGTTTTTTTAGAAATATGAAAATTAGAATCCAAATAATTTGCAAATATACAATGTTTATTTGTATACAAAAGTAAAACAATAAAATTTAAACATCATGCCGTATCTGAGCAAAAGTAGTACACCCTGTGGTATGAGCTATGTCGTGAGCTCGCCGATTTTTAGCGTTCCTAGTTGCAATTTTCTATAACTGGTTCAACAAATGTAAGTATATAAATATGATTTGTATGTTTAAATATCATACATATAACTTATTTGTATACCTCAGCATCGGAAGTACGCCAATACGCCACAAGTTTTTCCCACTAGCTTGGCACAATGTGTAAAGGAACATCATCCTTCAGATTAGGATCACAACTTCTAGGCTTGAAATACTTAGTCTTTATCGTATTCTTGTGATCCTTCCATATGCTGTTGCAGCTTTTCATGCAGTTTGGCTTATACTCCTCTGGACATATATTCAAATTGTCCTATAAAACACAATTTCCAAGTTTAAATAATAATAACACAATTTTGGAATTTAAATTTTTGGACAAAAATATACTTTTACCTTCACATCCTTCCAGATAGCATCAAGAATATCATCAGGCACATTGTTCTAGTCCAGAAAAGTAAGAGGAACAATGTTACCATTCTGCACAATAATGCCAAGTTGAGTAGTTAACTTAGACATGTTATCTTCCATTGGGCAGTAATTTTTATCAAATTGTATGTCCAACTTTGTACTAGTACCCCACTCTCTAATGCCCTTGGCACATCCTCTACCACGCCTAGTCGAGGTTGATGAAGAACTAACATGACCCATGAGATACAATAACAATAAACAATATGCAATGATAATAAACAAATGCAAATTTAAATAATGTCAATACAAATCGAATTCTTATACCTGAGATGGGCTATGAAGAAGTCGGGATGCAAAAATACAATGAGAATAAATAAGTTATATATAATGAGAATAAATAAATGTATATTTAAATAATTTTCATACAAATCAAAGCAAATTTATATATCTGCGGATGGCTCATAAGCTGATGACTCTAGTCGGGATGATAGCTGCTGTGGTGCCACTGATGGTGGACGTACCGATGGTAGGCGTGGAGGCTGAGTACATGATAGCTGTTGTGGTGCCACCGATGGTGGTCGATGCAGTGGTACTAATGGCCCCTCTGATGGTGGTCGCTGGGATGCCTTCTCTAATGGTGGTGCCACTAATAGTGGTCGCTGCGATGGCTGGTCAGATGGTGGTGGCACTAATGACCCCTCCGATGGTAGTCGATGTGATGCCTCCTCTAATGGTGGTGCTATTGATGTCCTGTTATGTACCACATCGGACATCATGCATAGGAGATAATCAGGCTTCCTCTACCTTCCCATAATAATTTGCAAGCAATATAACATTAATTGACATTAGAAACATAGGCAATGGTTTGTTATCAACTATAATATGACATTAATTGAACTAATACAATTACAAAGACAAAGTAAATTAAGAAACTAATTAAAAAATCTAGAAATCCCCTAGATGTTGATTTGTGATTATATATCAATTTTAAGCAATATATAACAATCCCAATCAAACAATCAAGACAAATCGACACAACGATTTTACGTGGAAAAACCACAATTGGACACATCCAATTGTGATAAAAAAAACCATGGGCAAAAGCCACAAAACAATCCACTAAAAAGATATAAATGAATTACACAGGTATACTCTCACTTACCTAGCGAATCCACGCCCGAATTGAACCAACCCCTATGTGCCTCTTCCAACCCCGTCTTCACCTCGGAATTGTCTTGACGATGAGCCACTCCAAAATCCACCAAAGCTTCAGGCTTGAATTCTTCAGAATCCACCGAAGAACAACTCTCTCTTTTGTGTAGAACAAACAAATAATCCTTCGATGTATACTCTTTAAACCATGAGTTGAATACTCAATCAAAACATCAAAGAAAACTAGCAAAATATCCCTAGATATAAACCCTAGAACCCAAGAAGAAGATTTGAAGGAGTAATCCTAGATTTGGACTGAAACACGTATTATAGAAGCGTCGCGATCTCCGCCGGCGTTAGATTGGACGCCGGCGGACTCACGCCGAGCGCGAAAGTTCGCCGAGTGGGAAAAAACAATATCCAGTATTTTTGTAGGCAAACAAACTTCTGAAACCCAGCATTCTCCGCTCGAGCAGGGGAATGTTCGCTTGAGCGGACAGGCAACTTTGAATGCATTTGTTACAAACTTGAAAGCATTAACATCACAAACTTCTCTGCAAGGCACAATTTGGGTTGGATTCGCATCTAAACATTCATATTCTCACTGAAATAAAAAGTACGAAAACAAGTACAACTGAAAGGAGTTTTGTCAAACGGGATTGCCAAGAATAAAAACCTAACACTGATGATTAACTACAACCTTAGCCTTAATTCAATTACTGATGTTGATTAAATATCAGTCTATTTGAACATCAATTGTTTCCTTCGCGGCTTCCCTCACGCAACCAACTTCTTCATCACGAAGCATTATATTTTCTTCCAATTGTTGGCTCATATATGGCTCAATTTGTGGATCAATCAAACTCATACCAAATAAACCTCTTTGAAACATTTTCACCACCACTCGCCAGTCTGGTTGTAACGGGTCTGTAACATACCAAACTTGCTCTGCTTGGGACGCCAAAATGAAAGGTTCATTGGTAATTCGATCATCTCGGTACAACAAATGATTGAAGTTCACCAATGTGAAATTGAAGACATCTTCTTTCTTTCCGTGAATGTTGTCAATCCAATCACACTTAAACAACACATGTTTCTTCTCATTGGAATATCGAATCTCAACAATATCTGTCAATTGTCCATAATAGTACACAGACCCCACATGAGGATTCTTGTCTTTTCGACTAGCATAACTTATGGTATCTGCCTTCAAAGCTACACCACAATTTTGTGTGGCTCGACGATCATCCATGGCCTTTACTTGATACCGAAACCCATTCATTATATACCCGTTGAACCTTCTTGCCAGGTTATGAGGACCATTTGCCAATAGGATAATCTCTTCAGAAAATATGACATCAGTAGTCCTTTGCAAAGTTTGGACCTATTTAAAACAAAAATGTAAAATTTAAAATGTAGTTCGACTTAAGTAACTAGAATCTGTAGACTTAAATACATACATGTTCCTTGAACCAAATGTGAAAAGTTTCAAAATGTTCACGCCGAAGTTGATGATCGTCGACACGAGGCATTTTGAGCTTAAGTACTTCAAGGTGTTTGCTGTGTAGATTGAAAATTTATCAATACAAAAAATTTGGTTCAAAATTCAATAAAACATAATAAAATATTGAGTAAGTGACATAACCTACTTTGTGAATGGTTGAACTGCGCTTGTATTGAATAAGATGTACCAATGAGCTTGTATCCAAGAAGTATTATCAAGATAAAAGCTTGTGTTTTCACCAATAGCATGACCCAGATTATCATCACCACTATAGTTCCTCATGGGTCGACTAGATTTGGTTTCCACATCATTGAGATGTTGTGCCCAAAAATTCATGCATTCTTCCATAAGATATCCTTTAGCAATTGATCCTTCAAGATGAGCTCTATTACGCACGTATTGCTTCAAAGTAAGAAGATACCTCTCAATTGGATACATTCATCGAAACTAAATCGCTCCACCTAATAATGCTTCATTAGCTAGATGTATAGGCAAGTGCTCCATTATATCAAAAAAAGTCGGAGGAAATATTTTCTCTAGAGGACAAAGTGTTATGGCGATACGATCTTGAATATATTGCAAATCCGTCGCACGATTCACTTTGGAACACAATTGTCTAAAAAAATTGCTCAATTCAATCAAGGGTTCAATTACATTATTTGGTAACGATCTTCGAATAGCCAATGGAATAAGTTGTTGCATTAGAATATGACTATCGTGGCTCTTAAGACCCCCAATACTTCTATCATGTGAGCGCACACGACGTGATATATTGGATGAATACCTGTCGGGAACTCTTAATTCCTTCAACACTTTCAAGAACAAATCGTTTTCATCTTTGGTCATCGTGAATTGTGTTGGTGGTAAATAAGCTTTATTCAATCCTCTTAACTACAAATGTAGGAGTTTTCTAATATTCATATCTTGTAAATCACGCCGAGCATTAACACCATCCTTCGATTTTCCTGCAACCCCTAATATTGTCCACAACACATTGTCACAAACATTCTTCTCTATATGCATCACATTGAGGTTGTGTCTTATTAGATTGTGCTCCCAATATGGCAATTCATAAAAGATACTCTTTTTCTTCCAACTATGGGTGCGATGTCCAACTTTCTCTTTCTCTACTTGTCTCCTATGCCTCTCCTTAAGGTCATCCCTCTTGTATTGGGTTAAAATACCCTCAGATTCTAATTGTAGCAGCATCTCAGTTCCAGACAACAATTTTGGTTTGAGTCTGACTTCCCGACTACCATCAAATGATACTTTATCCTTTCGAAATTTATGGCTACTAGGTAAAAATCTGCGATGACCCAAGTATGATTGTTTCCTACTATGCTTCAACCAACACGATGTAGTTTCCTTATTGCAACAAGGACATGCACATTCGCCTTTAGTGCTCCATCCTGACAAGTTTGCGTATGCAGGAAAATCACTAATTGTCCACAGTAAAGCTACATGCATTTGAAACATTTGATTTGTTGATGCATCAAATGTTGACACACTGTCATTCCATAGTTCTTTCAACTCCTCAATCAACGGTTGCATATATATATTAATCTTGTCACTAGGTCCTTTCAGGCCGTCAATAAGCACGGATAAAATTCGAAATGGTTGCTTCATGCACATCCATGGCGGCAAGTTATATGGAATGAGCACAACATGCCAAGTGCTATGAACTATGTTTATCGTCATGAATGGGTTAAAACCATCAGATACTAAGCCAAGTCTTACACTTCGGCAATCATTACTAAAGTCAATATTCCGACGGTCAAAATGTTTCCATGCAAGGGAGTAGTAGGATGCCTAAAGACACCATCATCAGTTTGTTCCTCTGCATGCCATCTCATTAACTTGGCCATCTTGGATGACATAAACAACCTCTGCAACCTTGGCTTTAAAGGAAAATACCTCATCTGTTTTGCTGCTATTCGTTTGCCACCTTTGTTAAGACCATTTGAACGGCCATCACCATTTGATTTCCATCTAGAACTGTCGCATATGGCACAATTATCAAGATTGGCGTCCTCATTTCGAAATAACATGTAACTATTGGGACATGCATCCCACGTCTCCTACGTGAAGCCCAAATCTATTGTGACCTTTTGAGCTTTATAATATGAGTCCGAGAGTTTCATACCCAACGGGAACGCCTCATTCAATAACTCAAGCAACATGTCAACAGACTTGTCTGTCCACTGATTAAGCACCTTCAAATGTAGAAGTCGAACAATGAATGACAAAGATGTGAACTTCTGACAATCCGGATACAATTCACTTTGTGCATCTTGAAGAAGTTTGAAATACTTTGTAGTCTCTGCATTTGGACCGAGCTGGGGTTCAGATGCAAGGGGATCAGGCCCCTGTGGTTCATTACCCTCAAGACTTGTACCGGCATGTAGATTTCCCATAGCCCCTTGTATCATTCCAATCATATCATCCCCAATGTCTAAATTAGCTAATGTTTCATTCTCTTGATTACCATGTAGAGATACGTAAGATTCCCCATGATTAATCCAATGTTTGTACTTTTTAAAAAAATCATTCAAAATCAGATGCTCCCGTACACCCTCTCGTACAAGATGGTATCGATTCTCACACTTCTTACATGGACAACTGATCATCGAACCTTCAACCCTATTGGTGTAGGCAAACACAAGGAATTCATCAATCCCATTAATGTATTCGCTCGACATCCTATTTGGCAAATCAATCCAACTTTTATCCATCATCTGTACACATCCACAAAAATATCTCATCAAAGTAACTCTAAATATAATACCTAAGTATTCATGTACCATGATACGCATCCGTCCAATTTCTCTCAAATTGGTAGGTGGTCTTATCCCAATTAGTTATTTACCGATTTGATGGGAGAACATAAAAAATGAAATACTTATACAACAACACGTGAGACATAAAAATGTTGCAAAACACCAAGTATTCCATCACTAATTCAACATGTCTAGAACATCAAGAGGTGCACAAAACATCATAGGCTTTAAGAGCCAGGAAAAAAAAATTATAGACCTATTATTTTAAAACATAAGAAGTATTTCATAATATCAATAGTTAATATTTTTCATGCACCACACTTGACAAATGAGAAGAGTTTGTACCATTAATTAACAATAAATGACAAGAGTTTGTACCATTAATTAACAATAATTTCTTTGACTAGTGAAAAATGAACTGTGGTTTTAACCTCTATGGCCAAGTACATGGAATGAGAGTTTGTCAAGGTGTGTTGACTTGGCATGCTAATTACTAAGGTGTAGTAGACAGCCATATATGCTATCCTAAAGAAGATCACGATAATGCATGACAAAGTTCATTGCGAAGCAAGAAACTCACAACAACAACAACAACAACAACAACAACAACAATAATAATAATAATAATAATTTAAAACATTATAATAAAAAAAATCAAAAGAAAAAAACAATTTCTAATAGCTCATTAGGAAAACACGCCTACTTAACGAACTCTAATTCTACTAACATTGAAAAGATTACTAGTCTAGGAACCAAATTTATAACATGAAGTTGCATATTAAGAACAAACCTGAAATGTCCCCTTTATAAGAGCATAATCCAAGGCATCCCCTACTTCACCAGCTCGTGCAATTCTCTGCCTTAAGCCATCAACCCTAGTGAGAAATATATCCAAGTACTAAAATAAAATAAAATAAAAAGTTACACTGTCACATTAGCATTGTCACTAGCTTTCAAAAAGAGATTCAAAAGTATTTTGCAAATAACATTGAGGCTAAGACAACTCTACTCATTTTATATAACAAGGAACTTCAGATGAAATCAACATTACATAATAGAAACATACAAGGTGCCTCCCTCTGTGTGCAAATGGATGCATGTATGGTGTGCATTAAACAAGAAAATAGAACACTTGAATAGCTACACAGTTAAACAGATAAGCCAGAATACGACTAATTTTGTGCCAAGTGTGCAACATGATGTGTTCTTTTTTCTTTCTATAAATGAGATACAGCATAAAAGGCCAGAATAAAAAAATTGAATATTTTTCCTAGTTTATACACCATTTTTCCTTTTATTAATACAGTAACTAACAACGATACAAAGGTTCATTTGAACATTAAATTTTTTCTCCATTGCTAAAGAAACAATGAAATGGTAGAATATATTTAACCCTTTAATCCACTTGAACTTATTACTCTTCTCTTTAAAAATTTTGATATCCCTCAGCAGCTCCCATCAGTCACGCCAAGTTACTAGAGGCCAAGAAAGTCTGAAACATGTCCACGTGAAGGTCAAATCTAACATGACTTAAATGGCACATCCACGTATTAACTATTACCATAATACTATCTTGCTACCTTAAAAATGTGATGTGATAAGAAAACAAAGGAACCTACATAAGCTAGAAACATGTGATTAACAATGTTATTAACTATGTAATGCAGTGACAGAATTATATTCATACCTTATCAAAGCTTGAAAATGTGCACAACAGAGACTTCTCAAATGCCTAAAAAGATTGAAAATTAAATTGCATCAATTTACAGTGGCCAGACAATATGGAAAAGAAAATCTAAACAATATCATTGGGGGGGGGGGGGAGGGGGGGAACTGGACATGAAACCATATAATCACATTTTTATGAAGCTAACATAAAGTAACACTGAGTGAGAAATGAAGAGAAGAGGTGTATAGTTCAATTTTCTATAGTTTTCTTCTTTTTTTCTTTTTTTTTTCTTTTTTTGAATTCTGGGGAAGAGGCGTTGGCCCAGGTGGGTGAGTTCATGACACCCACGGAAATATAGTATGACTTCATAAACCAAATGAAGAATGGCAGCAAAAATACAAGCAAGAATTGTTGATGCAGCTAATACATATATGTATATATATACACAGAGAGAGAGAGAGAGAGAGAGAGAGAGAGAGAGAGAGAGAGAGAGAGAACATACACTGAGTAAGTGAGAGCAATTGAGCCAACGTCGTCGTCGCCGCACCACCGCTAGCCATCGTCGACAGCGATTGAGCCTATTCGCCGTTAGTCGCTCATCGAGAGAGAAAGCCGTTCGCCGTTCGTCGCTTGTTTGGGGATTTTGGGGGAAAAAAATCTGTTTCAAAGATTTAGGGATTTCGATCCAAATGATCGAGCGCCAAACAATGAGAGGAGCGAGACAAATTTTTTTATTACTTTTTGCGACGGTACATTTTACACCGTCGCAAATGATAAATAAATATAGATAAACCGACGCCGTTTTGATACTGGTTTTTTTGCGACGGACATTTGCCATCGCAAATTGTCCACTATTTGTGACAGCAAACTTCTGCCGTCTCAAAAAATTTCTTTTTGCGTTGGTAAACAATGCCGTCGCGAATACTTTTGTATTTATCACACTTCTCGTGTAGGTTTATTACTGATGGTACAACTGCCGTCGCGAAAGCTATTTATTTGCGACAGTTTAATCTACCATCGCAAAAGATTATTTTCTGCAACGGGGAACGGGCCGTCGCAAAAGGTTTCGTGTTTTATAATTCCTTTTCTTGTAGTGCCGGAGTTAGGGGTGGTAGAAGAGGAGGTTTGCTAAAGGAAAAGTTGTGGTAAAGACAAGGTTCAAACAAAGGAGTATTTTAAATATTATGTTCAGGTCCAAAGAAAAAAGAGAAGAAAATAATTTATTTAGTGGCCTTAAGAAAATAGCTATAGTACCCCTCTACATAGAAAGAAATCAAAACATAAGCACGTGAGTAAAACACAACCACATATAATCACCATTCTCACATTTTTTTTTTCCACATACACTAGAATAAACCCAAATGTCATCTTTTATTGAACAAGATATTACAACTTTAAACAATTAAGCAAGATGCTAAAAGAGAGCAACAATTAACATTTATTTTGAAGCATTCTTTTTACTTATTCAAATTCTAATCATTGCATACTTACTATACTTTTTAAATACCCCAAACTACTACTAAAATTAATTTCAAGGCCATCTTTTGGTAACTTTAACCTTCAAGTCATGTTTCATACAGAGAATGATGGAAGCATTAGGAACCACTGGGTGTCCTTCAACAACTCTAACGTTATAGTTATGGATTATTGCAGCCGAAACCGCCTTCATTTGAGTGAATGCAACTTCTTTCCCCAAACAAGTCCTCGGTCCTGCATTGAACGCTAAGAACTTGTAAGATGGCTCGTGTTTGATCGTTCCTCGCTCAGATAACCATCTCTCCGGCTTAAACTCTACGCAATCCTCTCCCCATATGAATTTCATCCTCCCCATTGCATATAGAGAAAATAATATTTTCATTTTTGGATCAACACAATGCCCACTTGGAAGTGTGTCTGGTTTTAGAGGCTTTTTGTGTTGGAATGGAACTGGTGGATATAGCCTTAGTGCTTCACATAGTGCACTGTGTTGATAAACTAGTTTGCTTACCTCTTCTATGCTGAATAATCTCCATTTGTTAGCTTCTTTTGTTGGTATATTCAATTTGAGTTCTTCTCTAATCTTTTCTTCTATGTCTGGGTGAGTTGAAACTAGCCAAAGAAACCATGTGAGAGCTGAGCTAGTCGTGTCTCTCCCCACAATCAGGAAATTTAAAACGGTGTCTCTCAAGAACTTATCGTCACTTTTTATCTCTTCTTCATTTAAATACAATGTTAACATATCAACACCTTCTTCTTCTTTGTCATTCGACTTGATTACTCTGCTAAGTTCATCTCTCTTCATGGAAATATATTTCTCTATGATATGATCTAGGGTTTTGCGAGCGTTTCTCAATTTCTTCTCATGTCCAATACTTACCCACCTCTGGAACTTCCAAACGCTCTCAGGGACTACGTGGTGAATAAAGATAGCTTCCGTGACATCATCCACGGCTTTGGCAAAGGGAACATGAGGGAGGTCGATGGAGAGGCAACCGGGGTCATAGCTAGTGACAAGTATGCAAGTGGAATCAAATGTTAGCCTTTGGAACAAGTCTTGCAAGTCCACCACTAGGCCTTGTTTGGAGACATGTTCAAGAACTTTGATGAGTCGTTTCTCCACCTTATCTTGGGTGGTCTTGACCAAAAGCCGGTGGAACCCGGGGTGACTAAGTTGTAATTGAGCAAGTTTTCTTTGGTTTCTCCACATATTTGAATCAGAATTGATAAACGTGTTTCCAAAAACATCGAAAATCTTGAGAAACTGAGGACCCTTTGGGAAATTCAAGAAGTTGGAATTCATTATGTAGTGCACGTTGGATGGATCAACAGTTACCAACATGTTCATGTTAGCAAAAAATGGGCCTTGGAATAGAAAAGTACCTCCGGCTTGGCATAGAACTCTGGTGGCCTAGTCGTGGATCTGGTGCACATGGCAGAGAAGAGTCGGTAGCATCCCAAAAAGAGGCCAGTTCCAAGGAAGCACATCATCAACGGTGGAGGATAGGAAGAAAAGGAAGAGAAAGCATGTAAGTGCTGATAGGACTTCATAGTAGACTAGTGATTTTTGTTCAAGGTCTTAGTAGAACATTGCAAGTAATATGTATATGGATGGAGATTTATATAACGATTTTATTCTACTTTAGATTGTCTGGTCAAGAATCCATCAACTACCAAGACAGCTTTTAAAGCATAGCAATACTCAAAAAGCATTAAAAGTTCATCAGTTCATGTATCAACAACCAAAGTGCATACACAAAAGGGGAATTGTTATGGGAATTCAGCTTCACTGATGTTAGAGATTTTAAAATGACTACTTTTTTTTGGGTGAATAAAAATGATAGAACTTGAAAGGCCCATAAAGCCCAACATGGATCTCGTTTTGATAATTCGAACATGGATCTCGTTTTGATAATTCGAACCGTTTATTTTGTAAAATTTGCAATATATATTATCCATTCAAAAAATGTAGAGCGATCCGATAATTGTTACTTTTTTATTTCATCACATTAGTCTAGAAAAAAAATGAACAACAAATACATATTTGAAATAGACCATTCGTTTTTTTAGAGACAAATGCGATAAAATGAAAATGTTACGATTATCGGATCACTCTGAATTTTTTATGGATATTATACATTGCATTGAAACGAGACTCCTGCCGGACCCTACAGACCTCTCAAGTTCTATTATGTTGAGATCATAACACGAGTGTATACCATATGCATGTTTATTATGTATTTTTGTGATAAATATTATATATTTTTTGTATTAAAAATGAAATTATGCATTTTGTGGTAATATAAAAATGCGTAACATTGCTATTAAAATATGTAATATTACCACAAAAAATGTGTAATTTTATTTTTAAATTATAAATTATCGTAACTCTATCAAAAAAAATTATATAATATTTATCATAAAATACATATTATATACTGTAAAAATATGTAACATAATGCATATGATATAGAATTCAAGTGAAGAAATTTCTTTAATGATTATTCCATCATCTGACTCGTAAGATTCAAATTATATATATTTGAAAGGTAAGCACAGTGGTATGTGTATTATATGTACTTTATAATTACAGAAAAAAATAATATAATTCTATAATTTTTGAGTTATAACTAAAAAAAAAAAAAGTCATAGTCAAATACAAAAAAGTCATAACCAAATATTTTAAAATAATGCTATAATTAAAGAAAAAAAATAACATAACTAAAGATACATATAATCTGAGAGTTTTTATAATAAAATTTTTCGTAATGGAATGATCTTGTACGGTAGTTGCGAGTTTTTTTTAATTTTTTTTTTTCAATTGATAAAAAATTGAAATCTAGAACATTTACTAGCCGTTCTTGTATGTAACTATTCTTTGGCATTAAAAAAAAAAAAAAAAAAAAAAAAGGAGTAGAGTAGAAGCCTATCTACACTAAGTGAGATGTAAACTTTATATAATAACACATATTTTTGGAAAAATTTCATTCCAGTGAGGCATAAAAAATTATTTTTAAACTAATGATAAACTTTACATATATCAAAAAGTAAAATCATATACTTCTCCGTAACTTTGTAATTAATTTTTGAAACATTCTTTTACAGTAATTTCCCCTATATTTTTACAGATAAATAGGGGTGTAATTTTGGCTTGGCCCGACCCGGCCCATGTCGGGCCTTGCGGGCTCCCACAAAAAATCGGGCCAAGCACGGGCCAGAAAACTAGGCCTAGGCCTAAGCAGAGGGGTATTCGGGCTTTGGACGGGCCAGTGGGCCGAGCCGCTGGGCTTGAGCCTCGACTTGGGCTTTGGGCGGGCCTAAATAATTTTTAATTTTTTTTTAATTTTTTAACCAAAATTTTATTATTTTCCATTAAAAAGAATATTGGGTCTCGAGTGGGCCAGGCCTTAGGCAGGACTTTTGAAAAGGCCTTAAGCGAAGCGGGCCCTGGCCGAGCTTCAAAATGATGGCCTAGACCCAGGCCCAATTCCTCGAGCTGGGCTTAAGCCTGGGCCTAAACGAGCCTAAATGGGTCGGGCCCACCCTTGGTTGCGAGCGGGCTTCGGTTCACCCACGGGCCACGGGCCACGAGCCATTTTTACTATAACGCTCCTAAAATAATACAA
The DNA here is from genome assembly GCA_025200525.1 of Camellia lanceoleosa. Lineage (NCBI taxonomy): Eukaryota > Viridiplantae > Streptophyta > Magnoliopsida > Ericales > Theaceae > Camellia > Camellia lanceoleosa. Next base: position 14,283 of record JANUSC010000294.1, on the reverse strand, counting down.
TAAAGATAACTCATATACGGAATAAATATGAGAAACAACATACTTTCATATATCAGAGTTCACTGTTTAACAACCAGTTAAATGCCATGTAGGCTTTTATGTTTCCAAGTCATTGCTTGGTTACACAAATTGAGTCTTGCTCATTACATCTTAAGCCCTTAGCTTTACAAATAACAAACATACACACATAATGCATAATTAAGAAGCTCTTGCTTCCCAAAACTCCATCCATGCTATTGCTTTGGAGGAAGCATCTCACTTGTACCTGAAAATGGTATTCCCATATAGGGTGAGCCAACAGCCCAGTGAAAATAATCTAACACAATTTATGAGGTTTATCAAAGGTATAAATACCACGTACATAAACAATATCAATCCTGAAACATCCACAAGACCTGCATATTCATATGCCACTAAGACCAACCTTATTCCATTTTCCTTTAATTTCATTTCCAGTTCATATATGCTACTCAATTCATGAGTTAAATTCGTTATCTTTCAACAATCAAAATGAGACTACAACTCAATGATTTTCCCATTATGAAAAACTCACATAAACACTTCAAACTAGCCATTTTACGGATATTTCGTCCGAAGGAATCGGCACCCATTTATATATAAAATTTCGGGTCTTTCACCCAGGACACTCCGGCCAACTTGCTTTAAATGGAGTCCATCCCTTTTCTCCTCCCAAACAAATATATATATGCAATGTATTTATAAACATAACCACATATAGAGTACATCCCTTTTCTCCTCCCAATAAACATACATATACAATGTATCTATAACATGGTCATATTCAATGATACCAACAATGGATTAGCATTAAATCGCCTAATCCTCATGTAATTTCTACAACAATCATAGCTACCCTCCACCAATAGCCCAATGCAATGATTTCTAAAGAGATGTTCAATATCAAAATAAATAGTTTATTCAAAACTTCCATAGGTGAGATAATACATATCCAATATCACCATTTATAATCACAACCTTCCAATTTCAAGTTTTCAATGTTAATCCCAATTATTTATGCAAAATAATAATTTAATCAAAATTAGGACATAATCTCCCTTTCACCAAATATCAACCCAAACACCAAAATCAACTATTTTGGCACACAAAATGATCTTATATTCAAGCCTCATACTCGTTTATCTTATATTCATCAAAACCCTTCTATTCATTTCACACAAAAATCCTAGATTTGTCCAAACCACAACCAAATCTCATCATCTATACACAATAGTAAATAACTAAGCTAAAAATCATATTAGAGTGTAGAAAATTCCTACCTCAAGTTTTGAAGAGAATCTGAGATGAAATCCCAAAATCTATGGTATCAAAACTCAATCTCCACCGCACACAATGAAGCCCTCGAGGTGATAACCAACTTTGGTGAAGAACTTAGGCCTAAATCCCATTGGATTTGGAGAAATCAAAGAGAGAAGATGATTTCTAGAGAGAGAAGCTCTAGACCTAGAAATTTTGAGAGTTTTAGAGGGGGCTGCAAAAAGTGATCTGAAACCCTAATTTACAGACTATATAACAAGGTCACTTGAGCGTGAAATACACTTTTCCGTAAGCAATTTCGAATGCATTTTGCGTTTTTGCTTTCAGCGAGCTAACTGGGCAGCTCGACCCCCAAAATTGACAAGGTCAAAATCAGGATCGCTACATTTACACTTTTATAGATAAAGTACATTATAAGCCCAAGTCCTTTCTATTTTAAATTTTGAGAGATAATTGAAAAAAAAAATCAAAATTAGAAGATTAGATCCAAAGCACTTGACTTTTAATTTCATATTTTTCGCAAAGGCTGGGCTTGCTTCCAGTCCAGCTTATTGGGCCTATTTTTGGGCTTATTTTTGATAATTCGAATTGTTAACATTTTAAGGTTTGTTGAGGAAATTATCCCTGTAAAAAATCACTTCGATCGGATAACGGATACTATGTTTTCGGATCATTTTTTTTTATAAACCGTTAATTTTCTGACCGTCTATTTTTTTCAGAACAAAAGTGATTCGAATACATAGTATTCGTTATCCAATCGACTTAATTTTTTATAAGAATAATATACTCAACAAACCTTAAAATGTGAACGGTTTGGATTATCGAAAAAGGATTCAAAAGTGGGCCTAATAAACCGAACTAGATTAGACTATCCCAAATTTGGACCGGAGACAGTCCGGGCCCTTTGGCAAAATAGTAACCATTGGAAATTTTATACATAGTTTGTTTAAATGATGTAATAATATTATATTTGTATATTATAATTAAAATGATGAGTGTTATGTATTTAAATGAAAAAAAAAGAGTCCATTGAGAAAGAAGAATCCTTACAGCAAATTAGTGCTAAGAAGAGCAGTCTGGGGGTGTGGCAGCTCCAATTCAGAAGAAGTCTATTGGCTTGGGAGGAAGAGGAGCTGCAGAGACTGTCTGAATTATTGGAATCATCCCCTACACTTAGGATGGAAATTGAAGATTCTTGCTCTTGGCTTGCATCTACTTCTAGGCAATTTTCTATATCCTCAGTGTGGAGGTGGTGTGTTGCAGATAAAGGTCCTAGTATGAGGGTGCCAGCTGGGGTGTGGGTAAGTCTGGCACCCCTAAAGATGTAGTATTTCTGCTGGCTGGCTTGGAGAGGCAGAATAAAGACATCTTCCTTCCTCTATAGGATTGGAGTTTTACCTCCCAATGCAGAGACGCAGTGTGTGTTCTGTCAAACCGAGGTGGAGTCTCTGGAGCATGTGCTTCTGTTTTGCCCTCAGGTTTGGAACTGCTGGGTAGCCATGGCCAGCTGGTGGGATCAATCTTGGGTCATCCCTGACTCTATTGAGGGTCTGCTACAGTGGTGGTTAGGGGTAATTTGAAGTCTTTGGTCTTTAGAGCTTGGCATGTTGTTCCTTGCCAGATGTGGTGGTTTGGAAGTTAAGAAATGAATGTTTGTTTAAGGGGGTTGTTCCAGATTTTGAAGGATTATGTGAGATGATGAAATTGCAGATTGCACTATGGGTAAAATGGTTCTTCAAGGTTGATTACTCGGTCTATGATCTTGTGTCTAACCTCCACCAGATTAGGTTGCATGTATGAAGTCTCCTTAGCTATTGGTTTTGGAAGCAGAGTGTTGTGCCACAGAGTAGCTTTGTGGTCTAGTCTGAGGGACTTTGCTCTCTTTCTACAGTATGCTCAATTTTGGTTTGAGTTTGCTCAGTTATTAGACTTCAGTCTGGGGATGATTCAGTTTCCTCAGAGTTGTTTTTGCTGTTAGGCCTCAGTGCAGATTGATCACAATGCAGTTTTCTACTGTTATCAGATTTGGTGTTGAAAGGATTGGAGATTAAACAGACTATGGAGTTTTGTCACTCTGTTGGTGTTGTTTTAGTATTCTTCTTCTTGGTTGTTTTGTTGTTTGTTGTCCTTTGTTTTTGGCTCATGCGTTGGTTTCTCACCAACTAGGAGGTTGGAGCTTCTTCTAGCTCCAAGCTCCTCTTTATTGATGTATTTCGGTTGTTTTCATCAATAAAGTTTGTCTTCGGGATAAAAAAAAAATGAAAAAAAACGTTTCAAATCCAGTCACATAATTTCATATTAAATTTTATCATTAAGAAATTTATTCCGAATTTAAATTGAAGGCCAAGAATCATTCTGGGAGTGGTTTCACAAATTAAGTCTATACATTTGATGTGAAATTGTAACTTTCTGATTTTTTTTCTTCTGAATATAAATAGACTTTTTGTAATTTTATATAAGTTTTTGTGGATTGATATATAACATAAAATTTGTTATAAACTTTTAGACGGTGCCAACTTTTTTCTAGCTAGTTGTAAATTTAAAAGTCATTTCAGAAATCACTTTTTAATTTATTGTGAAAAAAGTAAAAAAATTTAAAATTTAATCATAATAACACATGATTATATCGTACCTATTAATTAATTATTTTTTTATAATTATTAATTAAACTAAAAAAATATATTTTTAAAAAATTAAAAATGATCTATTTATTTTTTACTACCATATAGAAAAACCAAACGAATCATTAATATATCTGCCATGGATAGAAAAACCAAACGAAACATTAAGAGGGTGATGGGGCTGGCATCTACCCTTCGCCTTATAAAAAATTCTAGATTTTTTTTTTATTTTTTATTTTTTTATTTTTTTATTTTTTAAAGTAAATTATAAGTATATCTTTAAAATTTGAGAGAGTTGTCGATAAATCCTATATGTTAAAATTATATTTTAGTTAGTTTTATAATTTTTTTTGATCTATTTAATTTTTTTGGATTTGTGATGACTTGTTTATCAATATAATCTCCTTAATTATTGCTATTTGTTGGAGTGTTACGTTTCAGAAAGATATATTAAGAAATTTTTTTAGTGTATTCTATTAAATTGTTACGTTTGAAATGTTATGTTTGAAAAAAAATACACTAAGAAATTTTTCGTGTGCTACATTGGAGTATTATGTTGGAGTGTTACGTTTGGGTGATGAAAATGTGATCCAAAAATTGGATCAAACTTCCCTATGATGGCGTCCTCTAATAGCATTGTTTGCCAAATCATACCAAAATTCAAAATAGAATCTCACGCTAAGGTTGTCAAAATAAATAAGACCTATCATGGGACTGATTGGAGTAACTGATTCCCATATGAGATTTTCTAATAATTTTCTCTTAAAAGTTGTTTAAAATGCGAATAGCTCCATGTAACTTTAGAAATTATACCTCACCCCTTGAAATTTCTAGTTTCATAACAAATTATCCTTATTATTAATAAATTATCATATCAATTAATAGTTTTTAATGATATCAGAAATTTATTTTAATTATTAATTCAGGTAACTTTATTATTGTATTAAGAGAATAGTTAAAAATTTTATATTTTCAATTAATTCTGTTAAATAAAAAATACTGATAATAGGATATTTGTAATTTTTCAAATTACAAGAAGTAATTCATATTTTAAGTAAATATTAGGTACCCTTTTTACTTTAATTATGGTAAAAAAAATTATTTAATAACTAATTGATCCCATTAAAAATATATATATATATATGAGACCTCATCCATTAGAAATCAAAACTCATTAGGAACCTAATTCTTCTTTATTATCTTCTTTTTCTCAAGACTTAAACCAAATGAGATATCAATAGTTGAATGGTTGCTTGATCATATATAGATATATATATAAAAGATGTGTTGGATATTATTGACTATGAGGTTATTATAATAATTCAAAAAAAAAAATGACATATCATCAAATACAATTGTAAAAATTTATGTATTTTTAATTTTTTTTTATTTTTATTTTGTTAAGATGATAGTATTTTATTAAAACTTTATTATTTGAAGGTAGAGAAGTAACGTAACTTGTTTTTTAATAGAATTTGTAAAACTTAGGTTCCGTTTGGTTTAGTTTTTGAAAAGAGTTTTAAAAATTGAAAATTTGTTTGATTATAAGTTTTAAAAATAATTTAGGAAGGATTTATAGTTTTTTATTTTTATTTTTTTGAAGTTAAATAGATGGGTGTGATAGAAAATTTGATTGATTGATATGTAAAATGTGAGAAAATGAGATAGGGGAAAAAAAATTAATCGATTGATTTATCAATAAATAATAAAAAAGATGAGAGAGGAGAGAAAAAAAATAATGTTGAAAAGAGTTTTAAAATTTTAATTTGAAAATTAAACCAAATGTAGCCTTAATTTTTTTAACCGACCTCACACTACAAGAATTTTCACTTTTGGCGACTAAATTTTTAGTCGCCAAAAGTCAATTTTTAATCGCCGAAGGGCTTTAGCGACTAAATTTTTTGGTCGCAAAATTAGTAGTCGAAGAGTAGTCGGGAACGCTAATTGGCGACTAAATATTTAGTCGCCAAAAGGTTGGACATTAAATTAAATTGGACCCTTTTTGGCGACCAAACTTTTAGTCGCCTAAAGTCCCACCTTTTTAGCTACTAAAATTTTAGTCGGCAAAGAGTTATTTTTTGGCTACTAAAAATTTAGTCGCCGAAAGTCCCCATCTTTGGCTACTAAATGTTTAATCGGCAAAGAGTTCCTTTTTTGGCTACTAAATATTTGGTCACCTAAAGTTCTACATTTTTTGCTACTAAAATTTTAGTCGGCAAAAGTGTGTTTATAATTTTGTGTTTTGCTTTTTGTTACGAAATATTTTAGTCGCCAAATGTTTGATTTTCTTTTGGCTACTAAAGTTTTAGTCGCCAAATATCTTTTTTTTTTTTGGCTACTAAACTTTTAGTAGCTAAATGTCTTTTTTTTTTTTTTTTTTTGCTACAAAACTTTTAGTCACCAAATGCCTTTTCCCAATTTTTTTTTTTAGCTAATAATTGTTTAGTCGTCAAAAACATGATATTATGTTTTATTGCGAAATTACAATTTCTCCACAACCTATCTACATACAATGCAACCTATAATACGTATAAAAACAAAATGATATATACTATCAATCATTCCACAATCTGCATCCATATATAAAAAATAAATAACATTAAATATCGAAGTCCATACAAATAAACTATTATACAAACTAAAATAATAATTCCATACAAAATATATCATACAAAAATCAAAGCCCTTTGTATACAGAAAAATACATTTACTACCAAGCAAAATTACGATTTGGCATGGTACAAATTACCATCGTAATCTATACCACAACAAAAGGTGATATATGTACCACGACAAAAGTTTTCTATGGACCATGATAAAACGTTCTATATGTAAGCCAACAAATAGTATATATGTACCACGACAGAAGGTGATCTATGTACCATGACCATTATCTATTGATTGCCAAAAGTTTTTGTATCAAGAATAATGAACCACACAAAAGCTTAGGGCGACAAAGTATTACATTAGTTCTACAAAAAAGTGAATTCTTCTCCATAGACCAATATGGATTATCCACAAGTCCACGCAACAAAGCCATCTACAAAGAAAAACAAAAAACAAAACATTAGAATTGGTTACAAAACATGTTCTAACATGCATTTAAGGTAGAACAATCGAGAAATGTCTTCTTATAAATAAAAGAAAGTATATATATATATGTATTATGTAATATTTATTCCAACCAATAGCACAAACAATTTAATATGTAATGTCTTCGTCCTATAAATATATGAAGGCAATTATTAGAATATGTAGATGTTATTTTAATAAAGTTGTTGCTTTTTTATTGCAAGTTTTTCGACTAAGTGTAAGGCGTATTCGAGGGTTATTATGAATTTTCGCCCCCGGAAAACCCTTTTTCGAGTAAGTTTAGGGCGTATTCGGCTCTAACTCCCAACCTACGGGCCCGAATTACGTTTCGTCAGTTCTCACAAGTCCTATTTGTCATGGGGGAACTGTTCGTGTAAGCCTCACGGTGGTTCGGGGGCTGTTATGAATTTTCGCTCCCAGAAAGTCCTTTTTCGACTAAGTTTAGGGCGTATTCGGCTCTAACTCCCAACCTACAGGTCCGAATTACGTTCCGTTAGATCTCATAAGTCCTATTGGTCATCACACCTGCTCGGGTCTCTGCTTTTGAATTTACGCCAAACGCCTTTTTTCGATTAAGTTTAGGCATTTTCGCTTTAACTCCCAACCTATGGGTCAATTACGTTCGTCGGTTCTCGAAGTCCTATTTGTTATGGCGGTTATCCAGTATGAGCCACACGGTGGTCATGGTATTTTTTGCCCAAACGCCTTTTTTTGACTAAGTTTAGTGCGTATTTGGCTCTAACTCCCAACCTACGGGTCCGAATTACGTTCTGTCAGATCTCACAAGTCCTATTTGTCATGGAGAAGCTATCCGTGTAAGCCACATGGTCGTTCGGGGGCTGTTTTGAATTTTCATCCCCGAAACGCCCTTTTTCGACTAAGTTTAGGGCGTTTTCGGCTCTAACTCCAAACCTACGGGTCCGAATTACGTTTCGTCAGTTCTCACAAGTCCTATTTATCATGGCGAAGCTATCTGTGTGAGCCAAACAGTCGTTTAGGGGCTGTTTTGAATTTTCATCCCCCGAAACTCCCTTTTTCGACTAAGTTTAGGGCGTTTTCGGCTCTAACTCCCAACCTACGGGTCCGACTTACGTTCTGTCTGTTCTCACAAGTCCTATTTGTTATGGCAAAGCTATCTATGTGAGCCACACGGTCGTTCGGGGGCTGTTTTGAATTTTCACCCCTGAAACGCCCTCGTTCGACTAAGTTTAGGGCGTACTCGGCTCTAACTTCCAACCTATGGGTCCGGATTATATTTCGTCAGTTGTCACAAGTCCTATTTATCATGGAAAAACTATCCATGTGAGTCACACGGTGGTTCAGGGGCTGTTTAGAATTTCGCTTCTGAAACGCCCTTTTGGATATAACAATTAGACTTCCCATCACATAGACGAATAGTCAGCTGCATAATTACTACTAAACTTCCCATCACATAGATAAACAAACTTACACCACACACCACACACCAAAATTAGATATTACAATTAGACTCCAAAAGCAGAGTAAGGATGGCTATGGGAGAGGAATTGATTATATAATTCATAATGGGGATAGGTTGCAGTTAACCCCATTGCATCTCATCCCATCCCAATTATGTATTTCACAAGAGGCCTCTCCAGTATAGATCGGTTATTGAAAGAATGGTAAGGCTTTCATGCCCCTATAAAAAATCTACTTTTATTATTTTTATAATTGAAAAAATAACAAATGACATTTACATATTATAAAATCAAATCAACACAATCAATGGTATTACATAATGCGTGAAATAATTGAGGATCATTCCCTATGCATTGTAAAATTACATTTGAAATAGGGTACTAAAATTTTTTTCAAAAACTTAAGGGATCATCCCATCTACATTGTAAAAATGCTCTTGAAATAGTGGGCCAATAAAAAAATGTTGGGTGTAGAGCATCAGAGCAAAGTTTAAATCCCCATTGAAACAAAGTTTAAACACTCATTTCAAACAAAAGATTTTCACAAAAGAGATAACAACACCATATATATCTTTTCCTTTCCTCTATGATAACTTGGGCATATAACCTACCATATTAAAGCTTTGAAGTCTGATGTATCCGTCAAGTAAAACAAATGTAACTGATGTTACTACTAATCAACAAATATGTCCAAAACTCTTAACTCTTGCAACCTTCACCTATGAAGATTTTTTGGGCTAAGAACATGGACATGAAGATTTTTTTTTTTTTTTCCTGTTGATAAATCACATGTACATCAAGATATTAAAAAAATAGGAAAACTATTAATCCAATTTGGGCTATCTGTTATGCTTTTCTGTTGATAATAGTATGCTCTGTTTCTGCTCTATCTAGGAGATGGTAGTTTGTTTGAGTTAGCTTGCTTGGTGTAGAGGTTCTCCTCCGTTGTTTTCTGTTCTGTACTCTGTTTGATTCTTTTCATCTTTTTCAATAAATTTTGTCATTCACCAAATAAACAAAAATAAAAGAATTAAAATGGAAAACCAAGTTATTGCACACAAATGGATAGATTCCACACTATGTCAACAAAATATCAAAAAAAAATTCTTCCTCTTTCTACTCATGCTTCTAATTTTGTACGAGTACAAAGACAAATTCAAATTCATAAAATGAATTTCTACACGGTTCTCATCTCAATAACTACATCCCCATAAATATCGAGCAAACAGTACATGACAACTTAGGAGGAAATAAGATCACGCAGATTTTGATAATAAATAGATAAGAATGATATAATAACCTCTTTGTGCATAAGCGGCCTTTAGTTCTGATTCTTTTGAATTTTGTGTTTTAAATGTCTAAATAGGGCAAGGAAGATGCACCTTTTGGGATCTCTGTTGAGCCTTCGCAACCCTTTCTCTAATCTCCATAGAAGATAATTTTTTTCATCAGTTTCCTTGTCACCTCAACCAAAGGTGTCAGAATGCATAAAAAACTTTCTTATGCTTCATCAACTATGTGTTTCTTAAGGAGATCCACAACGGGCTTGTAACTACTTATGCTATGTGCTAATTTACAAACACTCAGATCACAAAATCAACTTATGCTAATAGATCTCACGTATTGTATTGGATGGAAAGATCCCCGAAATCCAAGACCATCCAACCTTGGACCCTTATGCCATTGCCATCCAAGACTATTCACTTGTGAAGCTGACATGCTAGACTAATCAACAAAGATTCTCCCAACCAATGAAGCGACCTCTGGTTCTTCTCACGATGAGGACATCTTAGTTAGGTTTGTGCCATACCATTGCCAACAAGAGAAAGCCTCGCCATACTCTCAATATCAACCTTGACCTCAACTCAGATTCAGAGCTCCAAAATAAACAAAAGTTGAATGAAAGATTTATCAACCATTTTGATCATTGAAAAGCAAATAATCCCGATTCTCAAGGTTTGGCCATACGAAATAACACCGATATAAAACAAATAAAGTAATACTAATTTGGGTCATATCCTAAGATCAAATGCCTAGGGCAAGCCTGGTTAGCCCCACTTGTCACTATACCATATTACATAAAGGTGTATGCAATTACTATGAGGAGAAAAGAGACAAAAAAAACAGTCCTTCAATGTCATGTTTTCATAGTACATCTTGCTCTAGCAGTCATTAGAAATTACAAGACAAGTTGCTATTTCTTTAATATTTGAGTTTTTGTCTAATGGCGCTTCCCTTCTTTATCCTCCTTGGCCTGAATAGATTCCTTGGGCTACGAATCCCGAATACTTGAGTAATCTACTTAGGAATCTCACAATCAATAAGTTTGACAAATAAGGGCCTGTTAAAAACTCTCATTAACAAGTTTTGCAAACCAAAGTAGCAAATCAAAATAAATTAGGCTCCATTTGAATATGTAGATTTAAAATGAATGGATTTGGTATTAATTCAACGTAATATTCTAGGTATGGATCTAAACTATAAATTTGAGAATTTTAGATTAATGGATTTGAAATAACTAATTGAACATGGTTATTTGAAATCCTTCCATAAATGATTATTCTCCGCATACAAAAATACTAGCAAAATGCATTTTTCCTATCTCTATGCATCCTTCACTTTAGAATTATCAATCTATGTCCACTAATCAATCTTCTTACAAATCTATAAAGTTGAATATCAAATCCCTTCATTTAAAATCCACACACTTATCAACATTCATTAATTTTGATCACTAAAATTTGAGCCTATTCTAATTTCGTTTTAACATTTTGTCAAACACATGGTGAGCAAGAGGGTGTAAAACAACAACAATAAAAAGCATAGACTAAACAACAGCAAGAAATAAACTACCAACAACAACAATAGTAACATCATCACACACAAACTAATGGATTAAAATAAAATTAGAATTGAATGGAAGTACGATTAAGAATCATTATGTAGGACAATAGAAGAATGAATTGGATTTAATAGGGTGTGCTCCAATGGTTAAGAGAGAGAGGGAGGAAGGGAAAGAAGAAGGGGAAATACCAGGGTGTGGTCCAATGGTTGCTGTGAGCGAGAAATAGAGAGAAAAAATGTTGCTCTTGGGGAGATAGGTTGTACCGTCGCCGGTGAGGAGGTGGTCGATTGTCAGCCGGTGAGGAGGTGGGTGTCAGCGATAAAGGTGGCTGTAGGAGGGTCCCCATGATGGAGTGAGAGAGAGAGAGAGAGAGAGAGACAGAGAGAGAGTGAAGATCGATGATGAGAGAGTGAAATAGGAGAGGGTTGTGTAGGGTAATTAATTATGGCACAGATGCTGACTAAATTTTATTTTAGTAGCCAAAATGTTAACCAACAACAACTAAAATTATTTTAGTCACTAAAATTAATAATTTAGCGACTAAACATTTTAGTTGGTAATTTATTTCATAAATCCCACCAGAAATTGAAATTTTCCCTCCAAATATTTTAATTCTTTGGCGACTAAAATAGTTTTTAATCGCTGAAAATCAATTTTTGGCGACCAAACTTTTGTCCGCCAAAAGTCTGAAAGTAAATTTTTTATTTTTCATTCGGCGGATAAAAAATTTTAGTAGCCAAAACTATCTATACAGCAACTAAACCATTTTTTAGCTGCCAAATGTATTATTTTTAGCCACTAAATTTTTTTTTAGTTGCCAATAATCAATATTTCCCGACTAAAAAAAATTAGTAGCTAAATATTGTACATTTGCCGACTAAAAAAAATTTTGGTCCCCAATTCGACATGTTTTGGTGACTAAATTTTTTTTAAGTGTATTTTGTTGTAGTGTCATGAATAAAATTTTTTGGGGTGGCCACTAGTATGATGATTCACATATATTAAGGCACTATTGGTTTGTCCTAACAAAAAAGGACCGAGAAAGAAAATGACATTTGTTGCTTTATGGAATGAATTTCACACCTGAAAATTTTAAATAATTTCTAAAATATTGATTTGTAATTATATTTCAATTTTAAATAGTGAATATTAATCTCAATCAAACAATCAAAAACAAAACGACCAATGATTTAACGTGAAAAAATCTCAATTAGAGCGACTCCATTGTGATACAAATCACCAGCCAAAACTACAAAATAATCCACTAAGAGGATAAAAAGAAATTACACATGCATACCCTTAATTACCTAGCTTAATCCACGCTCAATTGAACCGACCCGATGTGCCTCTTCTACCACATTCTCCTCCTTGAAATTGTCTTGCCCAACGTTAAAATCACAATGCTGATATTGATTACACGATGATAAGCCACTTCGGAATCCACCAAAATGTTAGGCCCAAATTCCTTGGAATCCACCGAAGAACACATCTCTCTCTTTTGTGGATAAAAGAATAAACACAAACCCCTTGATGATACAATATGAAACTAGTAGATCCACCAATCACTTTCAAATCATAAAGGAAACACTTATAAAAATTCCCTCAAACATATAAAACCTTAGTAGCTTTGTTCTCCCAGAATTTGGACGGCTTAAACCCTAAAAATAACAAACAACACACTTTATAATAAATAGGATCACGAAGACTGGTTGAGCGCACACTTCACCGCTTGAGCGGTGAGAGTAAAGGCGATGCAAAACATATTAGCCGACCGTTCTAGTGCACATCTCACCGCTCGAAGGTGAAACATATTTCGAGATCACATCATTCCCAGATCACAAACTCCTTTCCCGTGACATAGTCAAGTGGCAAATATGAAAGGCTCAAAATCACAAACTCATATGCATAGCCAAAATTCAGTTGGATTCACATCTCAACACTCACATCCTCATTGAAACAAAAGAGCGAATAAAATTACAACTGAAAAGAGTTTTGTCAAATGGGATCGCTAATTATAAAAACCTAACAATCTATTCCTTTGGTAATTCCAAGACAAAACACACCTAACAAAGAAAATCCTAGACACCACAACTCATTCCAACCAACCAAGATAGCTTTCTCAAGGTCAAGATCTGCAAAATAGCTATTAATGCAATGATCTACAAAATAGTTATTAGTAATACAAGAATATATGAAAGCAAACAAGATTATCTTGTAGCATGAATAGATAGAAATTTTTTTCAAGAACATTCAGCATGAATATATGAAAATTTTAAACATGCAGCCACACTAAAAAAAATATCAACAAAATCCCCTTTAAAATTCTCTCCCTTTTTGTCATGAATTTTCAAAGGAAGCTTAGTTAAGTAAAGTAAGAGCATAAACCACACAAGGACATGATGATATAATAATCAATAACATGTGAGCAATAAGCAATAAATAAGAAGTACATAGCAACATGCAAACTAATTTACACCAAGTTAGGTCCCTTAGTCTTGTCAATCCCATGAACAAACTTGAGTTATTGATTTGTAAGTTTCCTTTCTGTTTTGTATTGCTCGCTCGAGCGAAGAAGTCCTCGCTTGAGCGAATACTGCGTCTGTAAAAAACCTGAGAATGATGAATGTACACTTGAGCGCGGGTAGCGTGGCTTGAGCGAAGCCACTTATGGAAAACACGTGAGATAAGTTCCTCACTCGAGCGAGAGAGTCTTCGCTCGAGCGAGCTTTGCTGTCCCAGATTTCTATAAGTACTAGTTTTAGTCCAAAACTAGGATTACGTTTTGAGATCTACTTTAATGTTTTGTAAGGTTTTCTTTTGTAGTGTTTTGTGAGTTTTCCTTGATGATTTGAGTGAGTATTAAACTCATGTATTGATAAGTACATATCAAGGAGGTTGATTGGTTATATTCAAGAGTATTCTTCTTCGGTGGATTCCGAAAATTCAAACGTGGAGTTTCAAAGGAGTTTGATATCGTATGTAGTCATTG